>CM071792.1:6259854-6512354 GCA_036559045.1 Platycarya longipes | reverse complement strand
TAATAAAAAATTATTTTAATAGATAAATAATAAGCCTTCATATTTAAATAATCATGAAGTAAAGTTACTGTAACTCTTAGCTTTCAAAAGAATCCCTTTGATGATTCCATTACGGCTGTATTTTGAATTAATTCATCAAATTTTATATTTGACTTGACTTTTGTTGAAGCTAATGACAATGCTATTGATATCATTAATATTAATTTTGTCAAAACTATCCTCAAAATTTAATAAAAAGTATATATTTTTCATAAATCTAAAACCTCTCTAACCATAATCCCATATTATCTTAGTCAAAATAATAAAACAGTTTTATTTTTTATAATAATATCTTTAGTTCTTTTTATTTTTTATAATAATATTATTATACTAACCAAGGCTGGTATTCAGAATATTACACTATATATTACACTGTAAGGCAAAATCAGAGTCCATTTTAAAATGAAGAGCATCCTCACACATATCGATCAGAAAGACCTTAGGCTAAAATTTTTAAAGCTTTCAGAATTATTTTCCTGTCAAAGCTTCAGTTCTTAGATCTTATCGATAAAGTTCCAAAATCTTTCAAATTTGATCAAATGGCTGAAACTTACGTGTGAAACGGATTTGGATACCCTTATCGAAATTTAAGATTTACAATGTGGAAGAGAGAGATTAAAGAGAGATTATAGACGGTGGTTTCTAAAAAGAGAGTCCGAAGAGAGAGAGAGAATTGGAGAGAGAGAGAGAGAGAATTGGAGCAGAAGGATGAAATGAATTAAATTAATCTTATTCATATTTTGCTAGTCTATGTATATAATATAATGTTGCTATTGATGGGGGTGTAAAACAAACAAAGTCATCTCTCTCAAAATTTAAGGCCATATTTAAATTTAAAATTCATTTTATCTCATTCTCATTATTAAATTTTTTTTAAATTCTTATATATAATATAATAAATAATTTAATTTTTTTAAATATCAAAATAATATTAATATTAAAAATTATTATTTTAATTATATTTTATAAAATCTTTAAAATTTATTTTATCTCAACTTACTATTCAAATCATACAAAAATTTGGATAAAAATTTCGGCAGGCGACTCTTCATCTTTTTAATATTTTTTGAGTGATTAAAACTATGTTTTGTATGGAGTTTTTTTTTTTTTAAATATTAAAAAATATATTAAAAAAAAAACAAAAAAACTGAAGGGTCACAGTCAAATCCATGCATGTATGATTGTAAACCCACTCTTTACATGAAAAGCCAGGCTAGCCAGCTGGGGACGGCTAGCTTTGTATATGTTGGATTTATGAGGCTCAAGTGACTGCCGCGTTCTTAGATTAAAGTCGGCACATTAATGTCATCGGAGCAACCTGCAGGGGACCCGCGGCTTCTCGTATTAAAAATATTTCTTGGGGTCCACGAAAATATTGAGAATTAATCTCCTTTCAAATAAAATAATGACAAAAAAAATTTAGCGATCAAGATATCATAGGAGTATTAAGAATGACAAAAGTATGCGATCATCATCAATTTATATAGAGTACTAATGCTAGATCATATAATTATAGATTATGTGTTATAAAACTAAAAAGAAAATTACTATTATTGCAAGAAAAATATAAAAAAAACTCTCTGAAACTTTCTTCTCTCTATATTTTCTTATGAATTTCATAACAATTGAAGCCTATATTTATAGGCGTTGAAATTACTATGCAAGTTACTGTGCAAGACTTAAAATAATGATGGTGGGGTCATTCACAAAATAATTAAGAGGGCGGGGACCGCCCCTAATAATTCATAACACTCCTCCTTAAATGACTACCCATAAAAAATCTGCCTCGTTAAAACTTTGCCAAGGAAAAACCCAATGGGAAGAAAAACCAATGAGGAAGGAAAAAGAGTACAGTCTTCTTTATATATCCACAAGTGCTTTAAGATTGCTTCATTAAAACCTTGCAAAAGAAAACCCAGTGGAACAAAATCTTAGCGAAGGAAAAAGAGTACAATCAGCACAAGTCTTCAGGACTTTTACTCCCCCTGGAAAGTGCATGACGATAGATTTTTGAGTCTTCACATTTTAATATTCTGCACAATTTTCTTGAATGTCGCAGTTGGTGATGCCTTCGTAAATAAATATGTCAAATTATCACATGATCGTATATTTGATATATCCTCATTTGATTTGAATGATACAAGTAGCATTATCTTCGTATAAAATTGTTGAGCTATCATTAATTATGAAATACCACACTTTTCTTCGATATGTTGAGTCATTGATCTCATCCAAATATAATCTCGATTTGTTTCATGAATTGCAATAATCTCTGAGTGATTTGAAGATGAAAAATAATATCTGGTTGACAGACTTAATAGAAATCTGATACCAGCAGTAATACTTAAACTCCCCCTGATAATATGCATTAGTGTTTCAAGTAATAAGCAAATATTATTTCAGCATATATAACAGATTGCGAATTCAAACATGATTTCCATCTAAATAATGCATTAGAGAGAACATGATAATATTTTCATCTAAAATTTTCTCCCCCTCATTTGGCCTTATTAGGGAGAACTTGTTTATATATGACGGAAATAACATTGGAAACCATTCATATATGATAAAAGCTGTAAAAGCTTTGAGATCTAATATTATTGGTTCGGCAGAAAATCAAATCCGCTTGACATTGTGGACAAACGAGATCTTGAAGTGATTTAAAGGTTTCGGGTTGTTGTTTAAATATAACCAATTTTACCATTGGTTTACTCCAGCAAAAAGATCTCGCATTCCTCATAGATTTAGTTGTTGTTCATCCAAAACGATATTATGTCTGATAGAAATCCTAATGTCCCAGATTTGAACCATGAACCTTTTATACCTCAACCACTTATATTTTCTCCTGAGGTCGTAAATACTATGATAAGAACAGAGATATATCTTTCTAGTAAATCGGATCCTGAAATTGTTGCAGTATCAAGAATCCTTAGCGCTCAATATGCAGCCTCTCTTACAACTATGTCTCAGATGCTATTAGCGAGAACGAGTGAGGTTGATCATCTTAAAAATCAAATATCTGAGTTGCATCAAACGCTTGCAACTAAAGATAGAAAAAATAAAGATTTAAGGCAAGAAAACAAGGAGCTGAAGAAATTTGTAGACTGGTATTCTCGTGACCTGAAAACACGAGTAGAAGAGCTAGAACGAGAGAGAGCTCAGATACAAAGTCAACAACAGCAGCTAACGGCAGAGGTTCAGCGTTTACAAGAAAATAGGGATAGTTATAATTAATCTCGCTGGCTTTTGAAATTATGCATCCAGCATATCTTGTAAAGTGAGATTTGAAGAGATGATGGTTTGTCTTGTTCTTATTTTCATTTCTATAAGAACAGTCTTTAGCTTCATTTAGTACGCATCAATTCTTTTTCTCATATCTATAATTCATCTGTATTTGCATTCTTATTCTACAATTTCCCAATGGCTCATCAATTTCCTTTTAATATTTCTCACGATCAACATATGAGGTATCCTTCACCTCAATTACAAATTATTCCTGCATCTTTCGCAGGTGCCATGTTGCAGCAAATGAATGATCTGGCTAATAAGTTAGATCGTGAAGCCGTTTATGAGCTGGTGACTCTCGGCACCCGATACTCCTCCTCTATTGTCGGATTTTCCAACCGATTACAATCCAAAAATCGTGAGATTGAGGAGTTTAACAAGAAGGTTTCCGTACTTCAACGACTCGTTCAAGAGCCTGACAGAAAAATTGCAGACTTAAAGCAAGAGAATAAGGATTTAAAATCCTTACTTGCCTCTTCATTTCGACTGCCTAATCCTTT
The DNA here is from genome assembly GCA_036559045.1 of Platycarya longipes. Taxonomy (NCBI): domain Eukaryota; kingdom Viridiplantae; phylum Streptophyta; class Magnoliopsida; order Fagales; family Juglandaceae; genus Platycarya; species Platycarya longipes. The sequence goes on along the minus strand of CM071792.1, from coordinate 6,508,530 downwards.
AGATAAGGATAGTATGTTGTTTTATGAAGAGCAAATGCATTTGAGAGATGAGGCTAGAAGTCTCAAATTCTTGTAACTCATCTATCAATTAAATAATAAGATCTTTTCTTTTTCAAATGCATTTCTTGAATTTATAGCAGCCCTTGTGATCTTTTCAGGAGTTCTAACAAGGTAAATCATTAACGTAAACTGCAATAATGGCAAATCCGGGTTCTGATAAAACACATAGGCATATAGGATTATTCTCAAATCCTTCTTTCAATGGATACTCGTTGATTTAATTATACCACATGCGTCCGGATTGCTTTAACCCATATAAAAATATTTGAAGTTTTATAAAGTACATACTCCTAAATGTACTTGGATTAGATGCTTCAAGTATCGTATATCTTTATATATATGTAATGATCTAATGATCCTTATAAATATACAGTGATCACATTCATTAACTGCATATCTAATCATTTCGTAATAACCAAATCGATTAAAAATATGAATGTGATTGCATTCATAACAATGAAATATGTTTCCTCATAATCGCTCTCGGGTTTCTGCAGGAAACCTTGTGCGACAAATTATACCGCATAATTTCATTTCGTATTACGCTTTCGTATAAATACTCACTTATATCTTATAGGCATTACATCCTTTGTTGTTTGGACAACAGGTCCAAATATCTTTCGCTTTGCTAGCGATTTTAATTCAGCTTCTAGCTGCTTTTCATTTTGGCCAATCATTTCTACGTCGACATTCTTCGACGGTTTTTGGCTCACTTTCTTCATTACTTCTGGTAATGTCAAGGGCTATCATATATGAAAATATGTTGTCGACAACAGTTTTATTTCTATCCAGAATTTTTTCAGTATTTATGAAATGTATTAAGATCTCATTATTTCAGGTACCTGTTCCTCTCCAGGGGAAAACATTTCATGAAACACCTCTACAAGAGGTTCCTCTTCAGGAGGTTTATACTCTTCAGGAGTTTTCTCTTCAGGAGTTATACTCTTCAAGAGGTTTCCTCTTCAGGAGCTTTGTACTTTTCAGGAGTTTTGTACTCTTCTGGAGTTTTGTATTTTATACATAAAGTCTGGATAGATCTTATTTTGTAGGTACGGTCTCTTCAAGAGTACCGATTTATTTTCATTTTTCTTTTTTGCATCAATAGGTCTTCAACACTTCAGGTATATCTTAGACTCATCTATTGCTGTTTTAACAACTTGTCCTTTAGGGACTTCAATTCTTGCTTAAGCATTAACAGCAGTAATATATGATTTTACAATACATTTAGTGTCAGTAAATACATCATGTAATTGATTTGCAATACTTTACAAATAGATAATCTTCTGAACTTCTGGTTCACATTTATTTGTAAGAGGATCAAATTTAAACAGGGTTTTATTATCCCAAGTAATTTCTTGTCATGTTTTAGGCACCGATATTTCATTATTTCAAAACATGATGAAATATTAATAAGCTTATATATAAATGCTTAATATAAGTAAATCAAGTGCTTGGCCGTACAACAGGTACGTGACCACTGTTCAGTCATACCACATTTATGACAAACATTTTCATCTTTCTATGAAGAATTATTCTGAAGGCCTTTACCCTTCTCTGAGTTGGATCACTTCTGGTGATACGATATATTTTTTATCATCTTTAGTGTTGTCGCTTTTGGGACTAACACTTCTTTAATTTTTCTACCACGTCTACGCCCTTAATTCCTTTAAAAGGATGCACCGTTCACTTCTGGGAATAGTGTAAATTCAATATCATTAATAGGACGTAACTGGTGATTTATTAACAAAAACTTATTATTTAGTTCAATTACTGGAAGACAAAATAAAAGTTCAGAATATTTGTTGAACTTTTACTCTCGATATTGCTACTGCAGGAGCACATTCGAGGTATGAAAAATAATATGACTTCTTTTATATATCATCATCAGTGACCTTTTCACTGCATAATTTTAATATTGAGCTGATTTTAAAGAGTGCAGAATATTCAATACCACTTTTAAAATCTTGCAACTTCAGGTGCAATAAATCATAATGATCTTTTGAGAGGATTACATCTTCTAGTACACTTATCTCTCTCTTAATTCATTTCACACAGTAAGATGATTTTTCATCATGAGATACATAGCACGGTCCTTCAGGGACACATGATTTTCTTCTATGATTGTATCTCCCAAGTTCATCATCATATCCAAATGGATCTCATCAAGGATTCTGGATAAATAATTTTTTTTTTCAGAAATATCAATAGTAATAAATCTCAATATTTGACTATAAATTACAAAATAAATCTGTGAATTTAAGAAATATATTCACATCATCATGATAATAAAAGTAAAATTTTATCAAGTAATATTCAGTAATATTACCATTAATATTTATCTCAAGGACTGCAAATAATATATTGAAAAACTTACTTGAAATAGAAGACCATTAGCTTCAGTATCGGTAGAATCTCGTACTGATAACGTGTTATAAAACTAAAAAGAAAACTACTACTATTGCAAGAGAAATATAAAAGAAACTCTCAGAAACTTTATTCTCTGTATATTTTCTTATGAATTTCATAACAACTGAAGCCTATATTTATAGGCGTTGAAATTACTATGCAAGTTACTGTGCAAGACTTAAAATGAGGTAATGCTTGCACATTTTGTGATTAAAAATATCACTTCTCTTATTAGAATGACCACGCTAAATTAATAAGTTTGAGCTTAGTCTTCTTTGATCATCTCAAACTTCTCATTTCTTGTTATATATGTACCAATTGAATTTTCTCCCATTAAGATTGGCATGTGTTGAAGGTGATACTAAGGACCAGGTGCCATTTTGCAACAAAGCCAAAAATTCCTTATTCATTGCTTCTCTCAAATGAGGTAATCTTGAAGCCTGAGTGTATGAAGTTGGTTATGTTTCTACTGGAGCATTTTCTACTATTAATGCTCTTGGTAAGGGATATCAAATAAAAACATCACTTGTTTGCCGAGGTTGATGAATATTATTTTTTGATCTTGTGAACATCTAATTAATGCTCTACGTATCTTATTTGTCAACAATATCAAGCGGATTTGAATCTTCTTCTGCACCGAATTGCCAGAGCTAGACCTCCAACCTTTGCAGGTTTTGTCGGACGCGCATGGCTCCGCATCGAATTGCCAGAGCTAGACCTCCAACCTTTGCAGGTTTTGTCGGATACGCGTAGCTCTACACCGAATTCTCTACAGTCTCTACTAACGTACCGTTTTATTTGTCTATTGGTTATTATAGAAAGATGTCTTATTGAGTTAATTATGATTCATTTTTAATGATGCCAAACGGGGGAGAAGTTTTAGACGTGAATATTTAGATTTTTAACTCCGTTATATATGCTGGAATTATATTTATCTATTACTTGAAAAACAAACGCATATTCTCAGGAGGAGCTTAAGTATCGCTACAAGTCTCAAAATTCTATTAAGTATTTGTCATCATAAAAAATGGGGAGATTGTTGAATCCAATGTTTCAAATTTCGTATCTACGTGTAGATTTTGATGATAACAAATAAATTCAAATCTCAAACTCAAATTATTTACACAATGGAGTGAACTGCACATCAAGCATGAAAGAATAAGTCTACAAATGAAGCTTATAGATTATTTTTGTACATCTCTTGATAAAATTTGAAATTAAATTAAGGCTCCAAGTTATTCTTTTTTCTCATAAAACATCAAATTACTTTTTTCACATATGCAAGACATATTTAAATGTCTTAATTTTGAAAATTATGTTTTTCACATGTACATAACATCATCAAACAATATAATTTCGAAAATTATATTTTTTTATATAAAAATTTGAATTTGTAAGATGATTTATTATCATATTTGACATGTGAATATTTTGTTTGAAAGTTTTGAAGGGCGGTTGTGTGTTTTTTTAACAAATGCAAAAGGTAGATGATTTTGTTTGAAAATCTTAAAGGATGGTTGTGTGTTTTTTTGACATATGTAAAAAGAAGATTTGGTTTGAAAAATAAATCATGCTCATTTTGTTATGCATGAAAAGAAAAAGATTAGGTTTGATTTTTTTGAAAAATGAATGGAGTTGTCTTTGACAAATGCAAAAAGGAAATGATTTTATTTGAATAATTTGAAAAGTGAATAGTGCTCTTATTTGACATATGAATCTTTTCAAATTTGAAGTTGAAAATTCATCTGCCTATAAATAGCTCACTTGAGTTTTGCAAAAATCATAACAAGAGCTTACACATCTATTGCTAAGTTTTGCATCATTCTTTCAAAGCTCTCATTCTCTCTTTTCTAAAATTTTGAACCTTAATTCTTGTTCTTTTTTAGAGAGATATATGTTGCGCTGTATTGTTTCTATCTCACTAATTGAGGAGTTTACTTTGATAGTCTACCCACTATCAACTCTTGTATCAGTAAGAGGGTGCGTATAACCCTTGTGTGTGTAGAAGGTGTTCTACATAGGAAATAGTTAAATCACCAAGTGTGAGGTGATTGGAAGTGTAGAGGGTGTTCTACTCGAATTTTTTGGAGCGGTGCTGCTCAAAGATATAATAGGTTTCTATTTCCACCTAAAGGAGATTAAATAGTGAATTTGGAATCCTCAAGGGGTAGCTTGAGGCGAGGACGTAGACAGTATGGTTGAACCTCATAAAAATACTGAGTTTGCTTCTTCTTACCCTACTCTTTACATTTCTTGCTGTTTTATATTCTGTTTATATTTTATATTGTGTATTCGATTTATAAGTGTTAATTTTTATAATATAACTTAATTCACCCTCTCTCTTGTGTTAGTCATTTGGATAACAGATCTATTTGAGAATTTTAGTTTCACTTGCAACAAAGAAGTAGTAGAATATTTTGCTGTCATAGATCAAACCATATGGAATATAAGAAACAAATTGATTTTTGAGGATTATTTCATGTACTCTAATCAAGTTATAACTTCAGCTATCAACTCCTTACAAGAGTATAAGATTGCTTAAATTGATTTAAACCAGAAATTTCTCACAACCAAGACCAGAACATCTCATGGTGTCCACCCCTTGCTAGTTTTATTAAAATAAATTGGGATGCAGCTCTTTTGAAGGACCAAAGCAAAGTGAGAGTAGGATTAATAGCTAGAAATCATGAGGCATCTATTATTGCTACCAAAAAGCTTTCCAAGAACACTTTTATGGACCCTTTTCTTGCTGAAGCGTTAGGAGTAAAGGAAACTGCAATTCTGGCCAGACAGTTGAATGTTAACTCTGTTATTATGATGGGGACAATCAACAAGTCATCAAGGAACTCAACAAATGCATAGAGAGATGGGATAGCATTGGCCTAGTTATTAGAGACACTAAAATGTTACTTTCTTCAATTAATTGGAAAGCGATTTTTGTAAGGAGAAATGGGAATCACATTACCCATTGTCTAGTAAAAGAAGCTTGTTTGCTAGCTGAAGGTGAGACTAATCTGGCTTTTCACTAGGGATGTAATGTCTCTTTCTCTGTCTTTCTAAAGAAAGTATGGATTTTTTCCTCAAACTACATCAGATAATAACCATGCATGATTTGCAAAATGATGGGCCACCTGATTGCCTTCTCTTCGAACATGTTGAATTTTACTCTCTTGAATGTGGCTGTATTAATAATAAGAAGAACGCTAGCTCTTATGGCGTTCTTCCATTTTATACCTCATTTTGATAATTCATGTATTTAATTTTTAATTTTTTTAATTTTACTTATTAATTAAGAAAGTGACTGTTAATATATTAATATTTTTATATTTTTAAAAGTAATTAAAAGCATTAAAAGAATATAAATAGAATTTTAAAAAAATGACAAAAGAGAATTTAGCCTAGCTTCGGCACGCCCATAGGACCATTGTAATAATGAAAAAAGAGTGAGGTTTTGAGTTCTAACTTATTGCTCTTAGATATCATTCAATAATATTATCCGCGGATCTTAAGATATGTAAATTTTGCATACTCTTTTAAAGAAGTGAAGAAATATCATATTCACATGAAAAAATTATATTTTTATTATAAAATACTCTACCCTTTTCTAGAAAAATATCGAACTAATATATGTGTTGATGATGTGTTTCATGGCCTGGGCTACACGGCGATGGGCCAAATAATTTGAACTTGTAAAACAGATGATAGAAAGAGAAGGGGGCCGGGGGTGGGGGGGAGGGGGGAGGGGAAGACCTCTCCAATAGCAAAGTCAATATGGAATATGGAATACGATTACGAGAGAGAATATATGAGTGGTAAGCGATCAGAAAACATGTAGGCTTAGTTGGCAAGTGAGAACTGTTGGGATTTTCCTTTACATCTGTTCGATCGTCACTTGGTCGGTAGTGTCAGAGTAGGCAACTTTGTCTTGAGTTACGTCGCTGGATAAAGTTAGGAGATAGATGTCTAATCTGGGCGATATTAGCTCCATAATCACTAGTTCTAGTTAGGGGTGGCAATATGTCATACGACCCGTTAACCTAACACGAACACGACACGATAATAGCGAGTTAGGGTTTAGTCTTAAAGGGTTTCGGGTCAAAACGGGTTGACCCGTTATGACACAATTGCTTAATGGGTTGATAGCGGGTCAACCTGTTTTGACCCGCTATGACACGTTATGACATATTAAGAAAGTTAAAATTACAAGTATACCCTTACATTTAAAGTTAAAATTATTATAATCTTAATTTCAATATTTTTATTATTTATATTATAATTCATACTTGTAGTTAGTATTATAATTTTTATAGATATTGTAATTTTAACATTTGTATATAATTATGCTAAGTTTAATTAAGTCAAACGGATTAATTTTGGACATATTCAATATATTTACGTAAACAGGTTGAAACGTATCATATTTTGTCGTATTAATTTATTTCATAATATTCACTAATGGGTCATAACGGATTGACACGGCACGACACGTTATGTTAATGGGTCGTGTTAGCGTTTGAGATTTTGACACAATAAGCTTAACGGGTCGGGTTAGGGTTGACCTATATAGTATAATATACATATCTTGACACGACACAAACACGACCCGTTAACACGATTTGACACCCCTAGTTCTAGTGATCAGGATTTTTGACCTGTATTTAATGCGGCATGACTCTGTCTTGTTTAACATTTAATATAACGTGATGCTTGGTGTAATCTTGACCTATTGATTGGTATTTAATGCAGCGTCAAGCGCCATTTACGCCCCTTTGTTTCTAGCTCTCCCTAATTCTTGTGGATACTCGACTTTTCCCAAGCTTGGTTCCTATTACTGGGTTGACCTGCTCCATATGGGTAGAACTCGGGTCAATCCTACCAATCTAAATGGGCCCTCTGTAAATGGGACCCCCCTTACAATATACATATCATATAACTATATATATATCTAACATTAATATTCTTAATAATAATAAAGAAGATTCTGGAGTTTTAATTTATGCTCACTAAGGAAAAAGATAATGAGATCATCAAGTTGTGGTATAATCACTATGGTCGACTGTTTGCGTCATTAATATATGATACCCTCATGTGATTGTTTTGCAAATTAAAAATAGAAAATTGAAAAAGGGTTTGACCCAAATTAAGTAAATTAATAAAGATGTTAGATTTGTCATGCTAATAACTTAAGGGGGGTTGGTTTTTTGGAATGCACCATGAAATATTATGTGTACGTACCCAAAATGTCATAAAAGGGACTTCATTTGTCCATGAGTTATAGCTAGCGCCTATTCGGTGAATCATGAGTTATTATTAGATCACTTGAGATTCACAATGTAAAACCGATTTAACTTTCTTCGTAGTTAATTTCTTCATTTGTTATATTAACAAAGAATATACAAAAATATATATAAAAAACCGGTCTACTACTTGCTTTTTTATATTTTCTCTCACCGTTTTATTATAATTAATATAGTTTTTGTTTTAAATAATCAACCCCTAGTATTCTTGTTTCTATAATTTATTTTAGTGTATATATATATATATATAAAGTCAAATTATAAAGTACAAAAACAAAATCCATAGATGCATGGACGTGCCTTCCTTGTATGATTTCCTTTGCCAGCTCCTAGTTAGCACCTCATTCTAATACCATTACAAAAAAAAAAAATCTGTATTCAATTAATTTCAGTAAAATAATTATTTATAATCAAAATTGATCATAAACAGTCTTTTTGTCATAATTAATTAATCACAAAAATTTATTTTTCTTATAGTATATATACATACATACCTGTGTTCGGTGTCCACATATATAAAGTTCATACATGTATGAGAAATCTTCATATTTATTTCTTTGAAAAAATAAGATAATTTTATGGACAATGCTAGGTGGGCGTGTCCTCTAGTGCCTTTTTTCTTTTTTAATTTTTTAAATATATATTTAAATATTTTTTAAAATAAAATAAAATGTTCATTAATACACTTTTTTCACCATTAAAAAAATTAAAACACGCTGGTCAAATTGAGATGGACAAAATCAGGAGGTCGGTTAGCATTTTCCTATTTTTATATATAATGAAACGATGAAACGGGGATTCTTTTAAGTATTTGAAATGCTTCATTTTTGTTTTTTCGAAAAATAAGTTTCTTCATTAAAATCAATGACATGAAGATTACAAATATGACTAATAAACTGAGAATACTCAATATACAAGTCAACTAAGTCCAATTGAGACTCATCTTCTAACTCTCGACAGACACAATGTCAGAGAGACTATTTATTATCAACAGTCAGAGAGCTACCATCTCTTCCTCCTAAGGAGGAGAGAATTACATTTCACGGACATAAATTTGAAATACTATTTCTCTTTTATATAATTTTTTTTTATACAAACAAAACAAAACCACAACCAAACAAACACAAACAAAACAACCCCCCAAAACGTGTATTGGTGCCTCTAAAATGCTTCCTATGTAAAGAAATCTCTTAAAAGTAAAATAATAAGTTAATGTAATATGATATCATGATATATATTATATTGTAAAATTATTTTTACTAAAAAAAGGAGTTTTGCCTGCTTTTTGTGTTCTCCTATGTACATATTATGGCATAATTTCTTTAGAGAAATATTGGAGACCGGTCTAGCTATTTACCTTAGAAAAATAGCTCTTCAATAGAAGCTATTTATTTGATTTTATCCTGTATTTGCATACCCGAGTACTTCTACACAACCTCTCAACTTCCACACACTATCATTTTTTATTTTTATTTTTATTTTTTTAATATTTTTTTTTGAATTTGTTCTTTTAAAATTAATTTAATTAATTAATTTATTATTTATATATTAAATATTTGATTAAAAATAAAATAAAATAATGTATGACGTGTAGAAAATGTGTGAATAGTAAGAGGTTGAGTAGATTTTTTCTTGCATACCCCCAGTTAGCAAGGCAGAGCTTGGTAACTTCGTGTTTCTATTACACCAATTTATCTAGATTCTTCCTCTTTCTTTAGATCAACAGGTGGCAAGAGGAAATTTATGGATGGCGCAAATCACACGAGCAAGTCTTGAATGGGCGAAGAAATCAAGCCTTCGCACCAATCTATTTGGCTCATCCACTCTTATACCCTCAGAATACTTCAATTAAAAGAATGGATCTCTTCAAAAATGGGATCTTGATTCGGACGCTTTTGCGGAGTTGGATGACCCACTTACGAGGGAGGAAGATGCAGAGCTCATGAACATTATTGTCATGGTGATTGTGTGAGCCAAATAAATTTGGGTAGTTTTATATCCCACATTATAAATCAAAAATCGGGCATGTGTAGTTCTTAATCATCTACTTTTTTATTTTCTTTTTCTCGGCCCATACAGTTTGGTGGGTGAAAAACTTAGCGGTAATTGAGATTTTGGAGCTTGAAGAATCATAGAGAAACAAAAAACACAAATAGGGGGTTCTTGCACAAATTTCTAAGTTGTAGGCCCGCTTATCTCTATAAATCTTTTGAATAATGGCAGTTGAGTTGAGAAAGGATTTGCAACTTCAACATTGTGATTTGTCACTTTTATTAGTTTTTCTAATTCAGTGTAATTGTTGTAATAAAAAATAATTTGGAGTATCCACACTTATTACATTCACTCTCACATGAACAGTACATGTGTACTGTTCATGTGAGAGTGAGTGTAATGAGTCTGGATGCTCTCTAGCATTACTCTTGTTGTAATACCGATCGTGCAGGTGATAAGGGATTTTATGGAGTTCTGATTTTTTATGAAAGCCTAATTCAAAGCACTTGATCTTGAGAGAAGATGAAGATGATTCTAATTAGATGTAAAGGGTGAGTTATTTACAAGAAAAATAAGTATTTATGATATTTTAATTATAATTAAAAAGATTATTTACGATTAAAACAGTATATTTTCGTTGAACACATATTTCTGTTTAGTTTTCATAAAAATGGAGGAAATAGAAAATGACGTTGTCCAGGACCTTTGCCTCTTTTGCGTGGAGTTCAACCCGTGATTCGGTGTAATGAGGATAACTCAGTTGTAGTGTAATAATTGATGTGATGGTTGGTGATTGGAGGGCTATTTTTCTAAAGTAAATAGTCAGACCGGTATCCCTAGCATCTCCCATTTCTTTAATTAGCAAATCTAGTATATGTCTTCAGCGTGGGTATTATCATCATGTACTAATTAATGACAATAGCGAATTAAATCGTTTCATTTATAATTCCTACAAATTAAGTGCACATTATATATATGCATCCTAAAGTTGATTATATCTTTTAAGAGTTATGCTACAAAGAAATCTTATATCCTGCACATTAAAAATTTTTAAATATAAAATAATAGAGGATAAAAATATAAAATTATATTTTTAATAAATATGCAGAATGTGAGATTTTCCTAGAATTTTTTATCTTTTAAACGATCCTTAATTTGCACATTAATTAATTAGGTTGTATTGCATCAATTACTTAATTAATTAAACTAGCTAGCTTGTCTCGTTGCCATAATTAATTTATTTATTAACCGATCGAAGCTGGATTAAAAAAACAAGTTGATAATTATTAGCTATTTTTAATGTTGTGACACGTTTAAACAGATAAAAAACTACGAGCATGGACATAGTTGGATTTTTGTCATGTGTTTTTAATTTGTAAGTCCAGAACAATATTATACGTACGTAATTAAGTACGTACATGATATATATTATATATACATGCATGCATTTGATAGCTTGTACCGCATATCAACGATGTATCGAAGACGTATCTTGCTAGCTAGATATCATGCAAATACGTACGTACGTACATGCCATAAGATAACTAGGGCTAGCTTCTGATGATTAAGAGTACCTTCCTTTATTAATTATCTTTTTAATTTTTGTACTTTCAGCTAGCTAGAGATCAGATCACAATCCCCATTCATGCTTGGATTTCCATCATGTGTATTGCCTAGATGACTAACACAAGAGGGGGGTGAATTGGATTATATTATAAAAATTAACACTTATTAATCAAATAAGCAATATAAAATATAAACAGAATATAAAGTAGCAAGAAATGTAAAGAGTAGGGTAAGAAGAAGTAAACTCAGTATTTTTACGAGGTTCAGCTCCACTGCCTACGTCCTCGCCTCAAGCTACTCCTTGAGGATCCCAAATTCACTATTCAATTTCCTTCAGGTGGAGATAGAAACCTATTACACTTTTGAGCAACACCGCTCCAAAGAATCCGTGTAAAACACCCTCTACACTTGCAATCACCTCACACTTGGTGATTTAACTATTCCCCGTGTAGAACACCTTCTACATATACAAATGTTATACACACCATCTTAATGATACAAGAGTTGATAGTGGGTAGACTATCAAAGTACACTCCTCAATGAGTGAGATAGCAACAATACAGAACAACTTATATCTCTCTAAAAAAGAATAAGAATTAAGGCTTAAAACTTTAGAAAAGAGAGAATGAGAGCTTTGAAAGAATGATGCAAAACTTAGCAATAGATGTGTAAACTCTTGTTGTTATTTTTTGCAAAACTCAAGTGAGCTATTTATAGGCAAATGAGTCTTCAATTTCAAATTTGAAAAGATTCACATGTCAAATAAAAGTACTATTCACTTTTTAAAAAATTTAAATAAAAAAATTTCCTTTTTGCATTTGTCAAAGACAACTCCATTCATTTTTCAAAGAAATCAAACCTAATCTTTTGCTTTTCATACATGACAAAATGAGTATAATTTATTTTTCAAACCAAATCATCTTCTTTTTGCATATGTCAAAAAAACACACAACCACTATTTAAGATTTTCAAACAAAATCATCTACCTTTTACATTTGTCAAAAAAACACACAACCACCCTTCAAGATTTTCAAACAAAATCATCTACTTTTTGAATTTGTCAAAAAAACACACCACCTCCCTTCAAGACTTTCAAACAAAATATGCACATGTCAAATATGATAATCAATTATCTTATAAATTCAGATTTTTATATAAAAAAATATAATTTTGAAATTATTTTGTTTGATGATGTTATGCACATGTGAAAAACATAATTTTCAAAACTAAAACATTTAAAAATGTCTTACATATGTGAAAAAAGTAATTTGATGTTTTATGAGAAAAAAGAGTAATTTGGAGCCTTAATCCAATTTTGAATTTTATCAAGAGATGTACAAAAATAATATATAAGCTTCATTTGTAGACTTGTTCTTCTATGCTTGATATGCGCTTCGCTTCATTGCGTAAATAATTTGAGCTTGAGACTTGAATTTATTTGTTATCATCAAAATCTACACGTAGATACGAAATTTGAAATCTTGGATTCAACAATCTCCCCCTTTTTGATGATGACAAATATTTAGTAGAATTTTGAGACTTGCAGTAATGCTTAAGCTCTCCCTGAGAATATGCATTAGTTTTTCAAGTAATAGATAAACATAATTCCAGTATATATAACAGAGTTAAAAATCTGAATATTTACGTCTAAAACTTCTCCTCATTTTGGCATCATTAAAAAGGAACCGCAATTAGTTTCAGTAAGATTTTTTTTTTTTTCGCAATAAGCGATAACCAAATAAAATGGTGCGGGAACCATCCGTGCCCGACAAAAACTGCAAAGGTTGTTGCCGAACTTTATTATCTCGGTGCGGAAGAAGATTTAAATCTACTTGATGTTATTGACGAATTAGATGTTGCAGAGATTTGAAGTTGAATAAGTAAAGTTATCCGTGTCCGACAAAGGCAGTAAAGATTGGAGGTCTAACTCTGGCAATTCGGTGTGGAGCCACGCGTGTCCAACAAAACCTGCAAAGGTTGGAGGCCTAGCTTTAGAAGTCGGTGCGGAAGCAGATTCAAATCTGCGTGATGTTGTTGAAAAATTAAATATTATCGAGATTTGAAAGTTGCTGTTTAAAAGACCATTTTCACCTGTCGGATACTCAAATAAACTTTCACACCACTCATTGATCCAGTTTCTATTTATTCAAAACGATAGAATGGCGGAGAAAATTTCGTCTAATATTTCTGGATTTGAATCAGGAACCGTCTCAACCAGTCATTTTATCTCATGAGGTTGTCAATACCATGATAGAAGCAGAGATGCATTTTTCTGGTAGGACTGATTCTGAAGTTGTTGCAGCACTAAGAACTCTTAGTGCTCAATATGCTGTCTCTGTTACAACCATGTCTCGGAGATTACTAGCAAGGGCAAATGAGGTTGATCGACTTAACAATCAAATATCTATTCTGCATCAAAAGCTTGCAAATAAAGGTAGAAAGAATAATAGGTTAAAGCAAGAAAATAAAGATTTGACAGAATTAGTTCGTGTTCTGAAACTTCTAAAAGAGGAATCGGAACAAGTGAGAGTTCAAGCACAGAGTCAACATCAGCAGATAATGGCAGCGTTTTAAGAGAGAAATAGAGACAATCTACAATAGATCTCGCTGGCTTAGTTGGGTAACTTTTGACAATATGCATCCGGCATATCTTGTAAACTTGACTAAGTAAGATTTGAAAATATGACAGTTTGTCTTCTACTTGTTTCTATCTTTATAAAAGCAATCATTAGTTTTATCTAATCCGCATTAAATCTTCATTCTCATTTCTGTAGCTCATCTTCATTCTCATTTTACAAAATTTCAATGGCTCATCAATTTTCCTTCAGTACTTCTCGTAATCAAGATATGAGGTATTCTTCACCTCAAACTATTTCTGCATCTGTTGTAGGCGCTATGAAGCAACAAAACACTGATTTGGCTAATAAATCAGATTATGATGACATTTACGAGCTTGTGAGTCTCGAAACTCGATACTCATCGTCCATTGTCACTTTTTCCACTCGATTGCAGTCTAAAACCCACGAGATAGAGAAACTTAATGAGAAGATCGATGTTCTTCAATGACTTATTCAAGAGTCTAACAGAAAAATAGTAGACTTAAAGCAACATAATAAGGATTTAAAATCTTTGCTTGCCTCTTCATTTCGATTGCCTAATCCTTTAGATAAGGATGGCATGATGATCTATGAAGAGCAAATGCATTTGAATGATGAGGCTAAACGTCTTAAGTTTCTGTAGGTCATTTGAGATAATAGAATAAAAATATCTATCAGATATTCATGGAATGCATCATTCCTACTTCTCTTCTAATCATGCATAATCTATCTTCTGGTAGGGATTTTGTGAAAATGTCTGCCAATTGATCGTGTGTGCTTGTGAATTCTAATACAATATCACATTTCTGCACATGATCTCTAAGAAAATGATATCTAATTTCAATATGTTTGGTCCTAGAATGTTGTATTAGATTCTTTGAAAGATTTATAGCACTAGTATTATCACATTTAATAGGAATATAATTGTACATAAGTTTAAAATCCTCAAGTTGTTGCTTCATATAAAGAACTTGAGTACAATAACTACCTGCAGCAACATACTCTGCCTCAGCAGTAGATAATGCAACAGAATTTTACTTTTTACTAAACCATGAAACAAGTGCATGACCTAAAAAATGACATGTTCCACTAGTACTTTTTCGATCAATTTTGCAACCAGCATAATCCGCATCTGAATAACTGATAAGATCGAAAGAAGTGTGCTTAGGATACCATAACCCTAGGTCAATGGTACCGGCAATATATCTAAAAATACGCTTGACTGCAATCAAATGAGATTGCTTTGGAGATGATTGAAAACGTGCACATAAGCATACACTGAACATAATATTAGGTCTACTAGCTGTCAACTATAATAAATTACCAATCATACCTCGATATACCTTTGAGTCAACTGGTTTACCGCTTTCATCTTTATCAAGTTTGGTGGTTGGACTCATTGGTATTCCAATTACCTTCGCATCTTCCATCTCAAAACTTTTTAAGTAACTCTTTGATATATTTTGACTGAGTAATGAATGTTCCACTTTTTGCTTGCTTGATTTGCAATTCAAGAAAGAAATTAAGTTCTCTCATCATGCTCATTTCAAATTCTTCCTACATGCTCTTAGCAAAATCTTGGCACATATTTTCATTAGTAGTACCAAATATTATATTATCAACATAAATTTGAACTAGAAGAATATCATCCTGTTCGTATTTGATAAAAATAGTTGTATCGATCTTTCATCTAGAAAAACCTTTCTCAATCAAGAAACCACTAAGCTTCTCATACCAAGCTCTAGGAGCTTGTTTGAGTCCATATAATGCTTTTCCGAGCTTAAAAACATGATTAGAAGAAATATGATTTTCAAAACCTGGAGATTGCTCAACATATACCTTTTCATTTATAAAACCATTTAAGAAAGCACTTTTAACATCCATTTGAAAAAGTTTAAAATTTTTATAACATGCATATGCAAGTAACATTTGAATAGCTTTTAATCTTGCGACAGGTGTATACGTCTCATCATAATCGATTCATTCTTCTTGATTGAAACCTTGGGCTACAAGTTGAGCCTTGTTTCTAGTGATGATTCCAGACTCATCTTTTTTATTTCTAAAAACCAATTTTGTTCCAATAACAGTATGATTTTTGGGTCTAGGAACAAATGTTCATACATTATTTCTTTCAAATTGATTTAGCTCTTCTTGCATAGCTAGAATCCACGATTCATCAATAAGTGCTTCATCAATATTTTTGGGTTCAATTTGAGATAAAAAAGCAGTGTGATTACAAATATTTCTAAGAGATGATCGAGTACTTACACCTCGTGAAGGTTCTCCTAGAATTTGTTCCACTGGATGATCTTTCACATGTTTCCACTGTTTGAGTGCATCTTGTACTAAATCTTGATGATCTTTCCTGATGTCTCCATGTTGGACTTCTTCTATAGTATTCTCTTTGTCGAGATTGAGACTATTTGTGTTATTTGTACCTTCTGATTCTTCATCAATAGATTTCTTGGAGAGTAGAGGGTTAGATTCATCAAATACTACATGCATAGATTCTTGTACAGTCAAAGTCTTTTTATTGAATACTCTATAAACTTTACTATTTGTTGAATACCCAAGAAAGATACCTTCATCAGATTTTGCATCAAACTTTCCTAAATTATCTCTGTCATTGAGTATAAAACATTTGTATCCAAATAAATGAAAGTAACCAATGTTGGATTTTTTCTCATTTCCAAGCTCATAACATCCAGTGCTTACCGTTTCGGCCAAAAAATAACTAGGTAAACTATTTTCATTAAGCATTGTTCGTGCCATTTCTTGAAGAGATCTATTCTTCCTCTATACTACCCCATTTTATTGAGGAATTTGAGGAGCAGAGAAATTATGCAGAAAACCATTTTCATCACAAAAAGACTTAATATCTTTATTGACAAACTCTTTCTCCCTATCACTTCGGATGTTTAAAATAGTATAACCATTTTCATTTTGAATTCTCTTCATAACTTGGTAAAGGCATTATGTACCTCATCTTTATGAGTGAGAAAGATGACCCAAGTCTAGAGAAATCATCAACAATAACAAATGCATAATATTTTCCTCCCAGACTCGCAACTCTGTTTGGTCCAAAAAGGTCCATGTGTATTAGTTGCAAAGGTCTAGTAGTGGAAATATGTTTCTTGATTTTGAAAAAAGATTTTATTTGTTTACCAAACTGGCATGCATCACAGATTTTGTCTTTAAAAAAGTTTGCCTTTGGCAAACCTCTCACAAGATCATTTTTTGAAAGTTTGGAAATAAGTTTCATGTTTGCATGACCTAACCTTCTATGCCATAACCAACTATTTTCATGTTGAGCTGATAAACAAATAGTATCTTGTGAGGTAATTTTTTCAAATTCAATTGTATAAACATTATTGTTTCTAAGAGCAATAAAATAAACATTGCAATCATGATTATTCAAAATAATGCACTTATCCTTTTTGAAGGTAACTGTAAATCTTTTATCACATAATTGACTTATACTTAAAAGATTATGTTTTAGACCTTCAACAGTAGAACATCTTCAATTATGAGAGAAGACTTATTACCAACTTTACATATTTCCACGATCTTCCCTTTTGAATTGTCTCCAAATGTCACGTGTCATTCTTCTTTAGAAGTGAGATCAATGAATTTAGTTTTATCTCCTGTCATGTGTCTTGAGCATCCGCTATCTAAAAACTATCTTGTTTTACTTACGGAAGACTTCATGCATACCTACAAAAACAATTGAAATGATTTTTCTTGATACCCATATTCTTTGGGTCCTTTATTTATTAGTATTAGAAGAAATAAGATTCTTTGGTACCCATATAGCCCTAATAGTCATTGTATATTTTTTTCTAATAGGATAAGCATGATAGTTATGACTATTTCTATTGCAAAAATTACAAATAACATGTAACATACTTGAAGAACTTGAGTGATTGTAATAGTGTCTTTCTTTGACAAATCTCTTTTTAGGAAAAGAATTTTGAAAATCTGGTTTTGATTTAATGGGTTTATCAAAGAAATTTTTATAGGGTTTGAGTTTTTCTTTTGGCATGTTTCCCAAACCTACTTTATCAAAAACACATATTTGATTACCAAGAAGTTTTTCGAAATTTCTTTTTCCATTTGTGAAATTTTCAACAATCTTTTCTAAATCAGCTACTTTCTTTTTCAGTTCATCATTTTCATCTTTTGAAAATATATTTTCTTTTCTTAAAACATCAATTTCATTTATTAAAGAATAATTTTTCTTTTTCAAAACGATATACTTAATATCCAATTTTTCAAATTCCTCATATATCTCTTTCAAAACATTTTGCAATTCTTCACAAGAGGGATTTTCTAGATTTGTTACCTCAAGATCATCTTTAGCCATGAGACAAAGATTTGCAAATTCTTCATTACTTGCGTCGCTGTCTGAGCTACTTGAATCATCATCCCATGTAGCTTTCATTGCTTTCTTGCCTTTGTATCGATCTTTCTTTAGAAGGGTACCTTGATATGTCCTGACTTTTTACATTTATAACAAATTAATTAATCATTTTTACCTGTATCTTTGTTGGAAGATTTTTTGAAAGGTTTCATTGGAGAAGCTTTATTTTTCAAGAATCTCTTAAATCTTCTTGTGATTATTGTAATCTCTTCGTCATCGCTTTCTTCATCTTCATCGCTTTCACTTTTATGAGGAACGGCTTTGAGTGCCAAACTCTTTTTTTGCTTTTCTTCTTCTTCTCCTCTTTTCAATATGTACTCATGGGTAATAAGTGACCCGATGAGTTCATTTACTTCGAGTTTTTTAAGATCCTTAGCTTCAAGAATCGCCGTTACTTTGATTACCAACGTTTTGGCAAGGAGTTGAGAATTTTCCTTACTATCTCTAAGCTGGAATAAACTTTACCAAGAGATGTTAAACTATTTATAATATTAGTAAAACGAGTATACATAGAAGAGATAGATTCATCATCATTCATTTTGAACATTTTATATTCATGCGTAAGAATATAAATTTTTGATTTTTTGACTTGTGAAGTTCCTTCATAGGTTACTTCCAAGTTGTCCCAAATTTCCTTTACTGTCCTGCGAGTCATTATTCTGTTAAATTCATTACCATTGAGAGCATTATATAGAAAATTCATAGCCATTACATTCATAATATAAAGTCTATCGTCTTCGCGATCAAACTCTTCCTCTTCCTTTTTGACCTTTACTCCATCAACAGTTTTTGTTGGAATATAAGATTCATTTACAATACATTTCTAGATTTCTCGACCTTGAGATTGAAGAAATATTCTCATTTTAGTTTTCCAGAAAGTATAATTTTCTCCACAAAATAGCGAAAGTTGACTACTGAATTGACCTTCAACAAAAGTAGCTGGCTGCAATGTTAGCCATATGATCTTAACTCAACAGATAGTTAATCTTATAACAGAGCCCTTGCTCTGATACCAATTGTTGCTCAGATGACTAACACAGAAGGGGGGTTGAATTGGGTTATATTATAAAAATTAACACTTATTAATCAAATAAGCAATATAAAATATAAACAGAATATAAAACAGCAAGAAATGTAAAGAGTAGGGTAAGAAGAGCAATTCAGTATTTTTACGAGGTTCAGCCCCACTGCCTACGTCCTCGCCTCAAGCTACCCCTTGAGGATCCCAAATTTACTATTCAATCTCCTTCAGGTGGAGATAGAAACCTATTACACCTTTGAGCAACACCGCTCCAAAGAATCCGTGTAGAACACCATCTACACTGCCAATCACCTCACACTTAATGATTTAACTATTCCCCATGTAGAACACCTTCTACACATACAAAGGTTATACACACCCTCTTACTGATACAAGAGTTGATAGTGGGTAGACTATCAAAGTACACTCCTCAATGAGTGAGATAGAAACAATACAGAGCAACCTATATCTCTCTAAAAAATAATAAGAATTAAAACTCAAAACTTTATAAAAGAGAGAATGAGAGCTTTGAAAGAATGATGCAAAACTTAGCAATAGATGTGTAAGCTCTTGTTGTTATTTTTTGCAAAACTCAAGTGAGCTATTTATAGGCAAATGAGTCTTCAATTTCAAATTTGAAAAGATTCACATGTCAAATAAAAGTACTATTCACTTTTCAAAAAATTCAAATAAAAATATTTCCTTTTTGCATTTGTCAAAGACAACTCCATTCATTTTTCAAAGAAATCAAACCTAGTCTTTTGCTTTTCATACATGAAAAAATGAGCATGATTTATTTTTCAAACCAAATCATCTTCTTTTTGCATATGTAAAAAAAAAACACAATCACCCTTTAAGATTTTCAAACAAAATCATCTACTTTTTGCATTTGTCAAAAAAACACACAACCACCCTTCAAGATTTTCAAACAAAATCATCTACTTTTTGCATTTGTCAAAATAACACACCACCTCCCTTCAAGACTTTCAAACAAAATATGCACATGTCAAATATGATAATCAATCATCTTATAAATTTAAATTTTTATATAAAAAAAATATAATTTTGAAATTATTTTGTTTGATTATGTTATGCACATGTGAAAAACATAATTTTCAATCTTATAAATTCAAATTTTTATATAAAAAAAATATAATTTTGAAATTATTTTATTTGATTATGTTATGCACATGTGAAAAACATAATTTTCAAAACTAAGACATTTAAAAATGTCTTACATATGTGAAAAAAGTAATTTGATGTTTTATGAGAAAAAAGAGTAATTTGAAACCTTAATCCAATTTTGAATTTTATCAAGAGATGTATAAAAATAATCTATGAGCTTCATTTGTAGACTTGTTCTTCTATACTTGATATGCGCTTCGCTCCATTGCGTAAATAATTTGAGCTTGAGACTTGAATTTATTTGTTATCATCAAAATCTATACGTAGATACGAAATTTGAAACCTTGGATTCAACAATGTAGTTAATTATATGATGATCAGTAAAAATATAAAAATTCTATTCTCAAGTCGGTGTACGTGTAAAGCACACTTATATTTAAAAAATTAATATTTACATGACATAATTTTACTTCAAAGATAAATTTTAAAATTTGAATTTTACACATCAAACATTACTATTTAAGTGATATGGATTATGCACTCTTGACTCTACATATATATATACGTGCTTGAGATCAACAGAGTAACTTTTAAAAGCATATATATATATATATATAAATATATATCTTATTTAAATAATATATATATAAATATATACACACAAGTTGATCTGGTTCCTATCGTGTCTTGAATATGGCTTCCATCTGTCTTCTATCTCAGTTGCTTGAGCAGGACTAGCTAGCTGCTGTTTTCAGTTCATACATACATATATATATATATATATATATATATTTATATATATATATATATATATTTATATATATATATATATAAATTTTCATGTATTAAGGTACGGTAATAGGTCAATTACTCTATTTTGAAAGCTTTTAATTTACACCATATATTATCCAAATGACAGAATTTGATTTATAAAATTTAAAATTTAAATGAAATTATGTCTAAAAATGTTAAATAGAATTACTCACTAAAAATGCTTAACATGATAAAGATCAACTAGTAGTACTTAACGTACAACTAATTTTTAACTTTAGTACTTACGTATATTTGGTAAGTCACTTTATCATGGATCCATGATGATGGCCTCGTGTTTACTATGTCCTTGATTACAACTGCATGCATGCAGTCCAGCAGCTCCTTTTAAAACAATTTTTTCGTTTTTCTTTCCTTCTTTCTTTTTTCTTACCGACGTATTGTTAAATTGTATTAATCCTGCAATTCTCGCCTTTTCGATCTGATGGAACGTCCCCAAGAAAGAGCCTTGTCTGAAATTAGAAGTGACTGTCAATTCTCTTTTTATGAGATGGTACTGCATGTGCACATGAGGAATAATATTACTGGTTAATGTATAATGCAGAAATTTCACATCAAGATGGTGAGCTTCTTGATTAGATCGATAGAATTTTGCCATGCAGGAGATAAGATCGATCCACGTACGCTTAAGTTTGGACAATCTCTCTCTCTCTCTCTCGGTATATCCTATTAAGATCTAGATCTACATGATCATCTCGTGTCATTATATCTGTATTATACTTTAGAAACCCTAGCTTGAGGCCAGGAATCTAGCTGATAAAAAAAGTTAGTGATTGATGCAAAAGGCCGGAGAAGGGGCACAATGAAAGTTAATAGGATGCCCGCCCACGTACGAATGCTAGATCATGTTGTATATTCACAATGGTTAATTAATCTATGATCCAAAAAGTAAGCATGCTTCATGTAAAGGGAAGACAACGATAGACAGAAAGCCATCTCCTGAAATTTGATCAATGATTGAAAGTAGAAAGTTTTAAAAAAATAGTGTTTGGATTCTCTTGATCTTGATCAATATTCTTTTGTACATTTTACTGATCATATAATTGATTAAAATAATTATTTAAAAAAAATGTATTCGATCAAATTAAAAAAAAAATGCATAAGAAATATACAAAATTAATTCTACATAAAAATTGCCAATAAAAACAAAAATTAAAAATTACGAAAAGACTCATTACATGATCCCACATTTCACGTCTAATAAAGTTTGTAAAATGCTTTATATCTGATTTCTTTTTCAAGATTTGCGGCTGTCAATTCTGTCAATGAAATAATTTAAATTTCTTCGACACTCGTGGAGAATAAGGCCCGGTTTTGATTGATATATCAATCAATCTCATTTTATAATTATATATAATTTCTTTTATATATAATATAATAAATAATTTAAATTTTAAGAATTTAAATTTAATTATTTTAAATTTTATAATAATAATAACATAAAAAATAATATTTTAATAACATTTTATTTAACTTCAATTTCTTATGTAAAATTATTTTATCTTATCTCAATATTCAAAATAATTCTAAATAAAAGCATTGATTTTGACAAATTTTGTTTATTACTACTATTACTGCTATTATTATTATTTTCTTTTTATCTTGGCATATTAATCATTAGATTTAAGAAAAAATTTCTGCCGAATATTGTTTGTTTATATAAAAAAAGAGGGAGATAAATATTATTTTAAAAATAAATAGTTATAATATGAAATTGATTTGGACCCACGAAAGAAAAGTTGGTCCATATACAAACAAAGCATTTTGAATTCACCAAAAGTCTCCTGTAGCAAACTTCTGATCAACACTTATTACGTACCTGTTACACAGATGTCACACCTTTAGCTATTACTGTCAAGTCTATTTTCAACCCCTAGCTGATTTCTTCTGCGTTACTTTTTTTTAATAATAATGATAATAAGTTTTTTTTTTTTGGTAAACAATGATAATAAGTTACTTTCGTTATAGAAATAATTGATTGTATAAAAAAAACAAGTAAGGTATAATCACGTCTCAATCAAAAGAAAAAATAATCAAAAGATTCAGTAATTTAATAAATAGTTTGAGTTAATTACATATTTTATTAAATTTTAAATAAATTAAATAAAAATATCAGAAAATTAAAATTATTTAATTATTATTTTTTAAGAAGTTTTGTTACTTATTTTGATAGTTAATATTATATCATAACTCTAAGTACTTGGGTGTATAGAAAGAAAATCCATTAACTTTGACCTCACTCGAAAATGTCACAAATTGGACTCAATTGCTATCATGAACTAATCATGCAAAAATGCAATTTGTCTAGTAAATCTAAAAAGTAAGCTGGCATACTTTGATTGCGTTTACCTCGATCCTAGTTCTGTTGTTTTTTGGGCTTCGGTTGTTTGTTTAGCTGTAATTTATTTTCGTTTTTAGTTGTTTTGTTGGTGGTTGTTAGGTACTAATAGAAAGAAATCAATTTATTCTTTATTTGTTTCTCACTCTTCATCCTTTATTTGGATGGTAGGGTTTGCTACCCTCCTTTTCTTTTGAAAAATTATAACGGTTCAAAATTTTGAGATTGAATCTTCCTCTGTGAGTTCAACTCTGAGATTAAATCTTCACGCTGCCATCTTCTGCATTTGTGATTGCCAAGAAGAACTCACGATTTTAGTTAGGTAATTAGCAAAATTTTAGGGTTTTAAAATTAGGAATTTTAATTTATGATTTTGTTTTTATTTTTAGTTATTGATTGGATTATGTTGATTGGAAACGTTGTGTGTATTTTGTATCGAGGAAATGGGTTGGATTTTATGTTTTATTTTGGCGTGCGTAATGTGTTTGTGGAAATGTTTTACTAAAGTGTGGAATTGCCGATTGGAGATTTTTGCAGCTCTAGTAAAACGATTATTGGCATTTAGGTCACTTTGTAATCATAGCTTATGTTTAAAGGAGACTGGTCTTGAAGAAACAGCTCTAGTTGCTTTCTTGGAATGGACTTTACCAAACTGTATCAGTGTATACATGCTGATGCTGAAAGTGGTGCCCTTACCTTTATTTGCCTATTCACAGTCCATGCATCTTGGTAAACGAAACTAAACCAATCATCATTTATTTTTGGAATTGGCATAAAAGAATATGTTATATACTTTACCATCTAAAATCACAAACAGTGGACCCAAAAGGGGGGAGTGACTGATATGATCAAACCTGGCCTTGGAAAAACAGATGGTTAATTTGTTTCTCCAATAGGAAAACACAATGACAGGACATTGCCAACCCAACATATAGTTTGGCATAAACGATAATATCATTATTGTTTTTATCATTCCAATAACCTTAAAGTTACATTTAACTTACTTTATTCATAATATTCAGCCCATAAGTTCTTCTCACTCCATGAATCGTGCCAATTAGAGATCGACTTGAAGTTAATTTGTTATTTTAGGGGGCTATTGTCACAAATATTGGGGACGTTTTATGACTGTATAACTTATGCAATGTGCACCATTTTCATCTCAATATTAGATACAATTCGTTTTCAAGATTTCAATTGGTAGACATATGAACTGTGCTTTACAATTTTATTATTTATTTAGTGTTATTTAAAATATTGAGTAGTTAGAGGTGCAATGTATTCTAATAATTCAAATGGAAAGTGTTATTGGATTTCATAGTTCCATGAGAATTACCAACAGTAACCGTGATTAATTTGTTAAATCACAAGCATTTTGGCATACAGTTTGCCAAATTACACCCGTTTTTCATGCTCTTTTTTTTTAAATTTTTTTTTTTTCAGTTTCTAAAGCCATTTCTTAATTAAGTAAGATATCAATCTTATTAACTATTAATAGATCTGATCCCAGGACTTTGCCGGATATAAGATACCATTACCTCCAATTAAATAGTTAGTAGGTATATAATATATTGCTAGGCATTTGGTTTACTGTATTTCGTTATATACTCCATGATGTATGGTTACCAAGTATTCAATTAGCTTTTGTTTATTACGTTTTTTACTAAGTATTCAATTATCTTTACTAACATTTTTCATTTTATTTTATTTGAATTTCAGACTTCAGCACAGATAGATCCCTCACCTAGTGAAATCCGACTCCACATAAGACTCTAGATGCTACAACTCTGTCCCAGTGGTAGCACCGAGTCGAAATCAGAGTCAGCTACCCACTTCCAGAGCACAAACCTCCACCTCCAGAGCACAAACCTCATGTGCAAGCAGTCGGTTTCCACTTTCAGTTGACATAGAATTGAAAGATCCCAATCAGTTTAATGAGGAGGAAAATATGGGTATTGGGGGCGATTCGGTTCAGATTCCAGATGTACCAATTCCACCTTCATCTGCGAGGCCACCACGTTGACAATCAAATAAAAAAATATTGTGGACATGAGAACATTTCAGCAAAGTTGAAGGTGGGGATCCCCAACAACTGCGGGCTGAGTGACATCATTATGGAATTCATGTTGGGTGTCATTTAAAGAGATAAGACACTGCTTATTTGTCATCACATTTGAACGGTTGCAAGAGGTATCAAATAGCGAAAAGGTTGGCGTCAAGAGGTTAGAGTCAGACTAATCCCACTTTTGTTAAAATATCACATATGTATGTTACTTGATGTCTTCATTTAATTTCCACTCAAAACTAATGTTGATAATAAACTATTAAACGCAGGACTTCTACGAACTCAGACTAATCTTAGCTACGAAAATTCTAAGGATATTGATGGTACACAAACGAAGAACCTGGTCATCCCTCAATATAGTGAAAAGGTGTACTAGGATGCGCTTGCGGAGATGATTATCAAGGATGAGATGTCTTTTACCACAGTTGACAAGAGAGGGTTCTGGAAGTTTTTGAAACTGCTTGAGCCAAGATTTCTATTGCCATCACGGTATACAGTGATGCACGATTATATTAAGAGACATCTGAAAAAGAAGGTAGAGATAAAGAAGATGTTTGTCACCTCAGGTCAAACAGTGTCATTTACAACAGACACATGGACGTCTGTACATAATTTTTCGTATATGTGTATCACAGCACACTACATTGACATCGAATAGGATCTGAAAACATGAATTATCGGGTTCAAAAAAATAGTTGATCATAAGGGTGCATTGATTGGGGTGGAGATGAGCCTCGAAAGCAATCACCACATTGTTTTGAATCAACCTTCTACGTACAAATGCACACTGATTTTTAGAGATGATTTGAGGGAGAATGTTTTTGAGCTTATTGGCTATAGCCTTCGACACAATTTTATAAAAAAAAAATACTGCAAAGAGAGATTGGACGATAATCTGAAACTGATTTAGGCTTCTTCACTTTGGGTATCAAGACAATGTAGGTCTCATTTAAGGATTCTATACTAGCACCATGATTTAATACATCAGAGACAACTTTTATAATATACTTTCCAATAATATTCCAATGAATTTGATAAAAAAATATGAGAGAATATATCAGGACTAGGAGAACCCAATGGATTCATTTGAAATAAAGCCTCTTTAATCTCCTCATCAAAATAATTACAAGTTTCCTATTCATCTCATCCGAGACTTTAGGTTGAAGGTTACATAAGCATTCATCTATATTATTAGGATGCTGAGTGGAAAACAGATTTAAATAAAACTGATTAAATACCTTTATAATTTCACGCTTGCTGGGTGTTTCAGTGCCATCCTCTCTAATGATCCTTTTGATCTCATTGTTTCTCTTTCTCTGGTTAGCATAGTTGTGGTAATATCTTGAGTTTTTGTCTACATTCTTTAGCCACATCTGTTTCACCCTTTGTTGCTATTTGATGTTATCTTTTGCTAGGGAGTTGTCTATTTCTTTATTTAATACTTTCACTTCTTCATTGTTGAAGCCCTTATTAGCTTTCTAGACTTCTGTCAATCTAGATAACTTTCTCTAGGCTTCTTTTGTATCCTTCTTGTGAGAATTTTTGCTCCAATGGTCAAGAAACTTTCTACAAGTTTCAAGCTTTCCTTGGACTGATTTAATTCTGGTACCCTGCATTATCACTTGACTGTTTTAGCTAGAATTAATGATGTTTTTGCAGTCCTCTTGGAGGTTCCAGCTAGCCTCATATCTAAAGATCTTCTCTTTTCTTTTGAATTCCTCTCTCATCCGATCACCTATTTCTCTTTTATTCCACTTCATTAAAATGGGACTATGATCTGAAGAAAAGGTTGTCAAATTGCTAAAAATGCTATCATCATACATTTATGTCCATTCCATATTTCCTAACACACGGTCAAGTCTTTCCTTTGTGAAATGGTAGGTCTCTCTATGATTACACCAGGTGTATTTCAAGCATTCATATCCAAGATCACTAAATCCACACTAATCAAGACATTCTCTAAATTGTTCCATCTGCTGGTAGGGTCTTAGAGCAGCACCATATTACTCATTTTGACTTAGTATCTCATTAAAGTCTCCAAAACAAATCCATGCCAAATTATCTTTCGATTTTAACTGTCTCAAAAGGTTCCAACTAAGGAATCCGATTTAAGTATCAGCGTATCCATAAAACTATATATCAAATATCTTTCTTCAAAACTTCATCAAAAAACTTCAAGGATATATGGTGTTGAGAGTATGAATCAAGTACAAAATCAAACTTGCTATCCCACAAAAAAACAATATCACCACTTAGGCCATAACTGTCAACTATAAAACTATCATCAAAGCCTAATTTATTTCTTACTTTCTCAACTTTATTTCTACCACATTTTATTTCTATAAGGAAAAAGAAATTGGGGGACTTAATATAAACAAGCAATTTAGGCTCTCTGACTGTTAAGGGGTTCTCAAGCTCCCTACAGTTCCATGTAATGCTAATCATGTTGGTGGGGCTACCATGCGACCTCCACCAATTCAATATTTTCGCTGTCACTTAATTCCTCTCCTAATGCCTTCAGTTTCTTTTGCTACTGCTTACTATCTTCCTTAAATAAAAATGTTCTCTTCTTAATAGCATTTTGAATCTGATCTTGGGACAAACTATTTGTAATTCTTGCTTCTCTAGCTCTTATTTTCCATGTAGCCATCTTCTTACTGATTGCTTCAACTTCTTCTATAGTGCTTTTGATAAAATGTTCTTCTGATTCTTGGTTTTCAGGTCTTTCTCCTTCTTTAATTGTCTCTTTTTTTTTTCTCAAGCATTGTCGACTTATTTTCTCTGTCCCACACTAGTTCTACTCCTCTATTAGATTCATTTTGTTCATATTTTACAACTATACTTTTTTGCTTTTTTGTCCTCAAGATTTTACTGTCTAAAGGCGACCAATTGCTAGTGAATTTTTCCCCGGTAAAACCTAAGGATTTGTTTTCTTTTTCCTTTCTCATCTCATCTTTACCACTATACTTTCGTGATTTGAACAACTTAGGATTTCTTGGTTGGGCTCACAGTCAAGCTCCAAATTAATTTGAACTTTCCTCACTTCCTTGCTCCATATCTCTCAGACTTTGATAATCTTTTCTCTATGAGCTAGGATTCCACATTTTTTTTTAAATGCTTGTAATATATCATATTTTATTGACATCCAATATTTTTTGTCTTCTCGTTGTACCCACTTACCTCTTAGTGAAGGTTTCATCATATCAATAACAATCCTAACTCTTAAGAAATTCCTTCAAGCTAGTCCGTTTGAATCTGACTCCACCCTTATCACATGACCTATAGAGGTAGTTATACCTTTCCCAGTGTCCTCATTCATTGTTGCTAATGGGAGCCCATAAAACTGCATCTAGAAGATTTATGCTGGAAAAGATATCAAATTTCTATCAAAGAACTATGGACAATCACTCATAACTCTATCTTTATCAGTAATAAATTAAAATTTTATCAGAAATTTTTTATCACCCATTTCTTTAAATCCCACCCAACCTGCGAGTTGTCATACCTGAGTCATTGTCGTTCGAAACGTTTCGTTGTTCATCCATTTTCCAAACATCACTCCTCTAATTATACAGAAGTTTTTTCACAATCTTCTGTTTTTTAAATTACTTTTTTGGATAACGAAGACCTCACTTTCTTTTGTGGAGAGCTTTAACTTTTCTCATCTTCTCGCTAGATCTTCTTCCATCAGGTAACTCGAAACTTCCTCTTGCTAGAAATCACATTAAAATAAAAATAAGGTTCCTTATAAGCCAAGGAAACTAATTTACTCTACGAGAAAGAGAAGGACTACCATCTGATGTAGTTAAGTGGATGAATTTTTTTTTTACTTTTTTATCTCAGTTTATTTGGCTTGACCTTTCGAATTTATAATGAAATATTTATGATGTTATGAATGAAGTTTTGTTATCAAAAAGGTACAAGTCAACAATTATTTTCAATTTTTTATGTGCTAGCTAGTAGCTAGTGGACCATTCTTTTTCAGATATTTACGGGCTAAAAAGTAAAGAAAAATTATATACACATAACATAAATACATAACACATGTCATAACAAGTGTTAAATGAGGGGTAATTCTATAAAGTGTTGTGTTTGTATAAAGTATTTTACAGAATTACCCCTCATTTAACATTTATTGTAAAATGTGTTGTGTAATTATATTGTATGTATATCACTTCTCAAAAGTAAAATAAGTTAAACTTCAATAATAGGGGTACTACGTAATCATGCATCAAGAATCAAAAGATAGGTTATTATATATTAACTGCCAATTAAGTAATATATTTAATTAAGACTGACCAACTAATTAGAAATGATATATAATCCAGTCTGGATTGGTCGATTAAAGTGCATACACGCCTGGCTTGGAACTTGGAAGCTGGCACGTATTGCCATTGATCAAGATCGATTGATCTATTTATCTATCTATCTATCTATCTATCTATATATATATACACTATTATAATATAAGTGAGGATAGCGGAAGAATAGTACATTTTCAACATTTTTCTGCTTCCAATTTTGTCTTTACCGCGTGGCTTTTGTCCTCTTCATTCACTTTTTATTTTACTGGAAGGTCGAGAGGGGCTTCGGCTGGGCGAGAGAATGTGAGAGAGGGAGGAGTTTCGGCTAGGCCATGGCCGAGCATGGGAAGGTCTCCGGTGAGTGGGGACACGATGGTGGTGACTGGAGGTCGTTGGTGGCGACGTACGGCGAGCTAAGGGATGAAACCCATGTAGAGACTCATTTTCGAGTTTGTAAGTTAGGGGCTGTGTGGGTGCTCGATGATGGCTGGGTGCGGTGGCTAGGGGTCGTCGGTGAAGGAAGGTGGTCGAAGGAGGTGGCCGGCATGAGGTGATGGCTCGTGGTGGTCGGCGCTGGGCTCAATCCACGTTGAAGGCTACACGAGACATCCATTTCGGGTTGCCTGCGTGTGCTTGAGAGAGAGGCTGTCAACGGTGGCTGGGGTTGCTCGCCGGCGGAGAGAAGGTGGTGTGGTGGTTGACAGCACTACAACCCTCTATTTATCTCGATTTCTCTCCAAAATCTCAATACACAAACCCTAACTTATTTCCTCTCCCTCTCCTTCAAATCCAAGCATAGTGCAGTCTCTTTCTCATCCTCTTTAGTTTCTCTGTCACTACAATAACTTATTTGCAAGTTGAGAATTTTTTTTTTTTTAGCTTTTTGTTCTTTCTTTCATTCTGAGTTTCATCTTAATTTTTTTCTTGTAGTTCTTCTTTAAGGAGCAATAGCTCTCTATTAATTTCTGTACAGCTGCCGTCGATTTGGGCCTTTTCAATTTCCCAAACCTTCAAGGGATGCGTTTGCCGCCGACCTTGCGCTTCAGGTAATATATTAGTAACTCTTCGTCTATATATATATATCACCTCGGTTGACCAGAAAGGAATCACGATATCTCATCATTAGAAATGCAATATTCTATATATATATATATATATATATATATATATATTAATTTGCATGTCAAGCTAGCTAGATGAGTATTTAATTAAATATGTAATTAAAGTCCATATATATATATATATATTTAATCACTCACAAGTACAACATGATGATACTAATTGTGATACTTGTGCAGTACTTGACCATCATGTGACTGATCACCACTAGCCAGTAGCGATCCAATTAAAGCATTTACATCTCTGGCTTCCAAAATTTTCCTTCATATTTTAACTAAAAATTCTATTTTTATAAGTGTTTTAAAATTTTATTAATTTTTCAAAAACTTGTGTATCTCATTTCTTATACTTTTCTCTATTTATTAAAATAATTTTCTTTTGTTTATTCTTTATTATTTGTTTTTACTTTATTTTACATCTTTAATTATTTTCAATCAAATATATTTAAAATTTAATATAAAGATAAATAGTAACCCTCATATATAGAGAGATATTGTAGCACCCCCTAAACTCATCCCCTCTTATAGAAATTTGGATATTGGTTGGTTTTGGCATGAAATTCCAAAATAAACCCTATAATTTATGGAGAAAGGGATTTCGATGCACCTAATAGTAGGACTGTAAATGAATCAATCTACTTAACAGCCCGCTCAGTTTTCGCTTGATTAAAGTTGAATCGAACTCAATTCGTGAATAAAAAAGCTTACTCGTGAAACTGGATATCCGCTCGATTAATAAATGACATACCCAACAAAACTAAACTCGACTTTGCTAAAACTCATTAAAACTCGCTCATTTATACTCGAGTCGACTTGTTAGCTCGACTCAAATAATGTTTATTTATATATTGATAAATATATACATCTATATATTATATATATTGATAATAATATAAGCATAACACTTTTATAATTAAATATATAATATGTAATTTAATTACTTACGTCTATGTAATTAATATACTTTATAGTTGTATTTTATAATTTTTACAATAATTAGTCTATAAAATTTAATAACTTCATATATTAGTATATATGTGAAAATTACGTATAAAATACATATATGCTATCATATTATGTATATTTATTAATAATATATGTAAGCATATAACATATTGTTATTATAAATAAATATCAACTAGTTAGATATTAAGTATTAATTTTTTATAAGATTTTTATTTTTTATTTAATTTTA
This sequence comes from Platycarya longipes, assembly GCA_036559045.1. Classification (NCBI taxonomy): domain Eukaryota; kingdom Viridiplantae; phylum Streptophyta; class Magnoliopsida; order Fagales; family Juglandaceae; genus Platycarya; species Platycarya longipes. The sequence goes on along the minus strand of CM071792.1, from coordinate 6,476,195 downwards.
AATTTTATTCAAAATTTTTTTTAAAAAAATTAAGCCCGACTCGACTCAAGTTTATTTAGGAGACGAGCTCGAGCTCAAGTCGAGTTCGAATAAAGAATAAATAAAAATCTTAAGTTTAGGCTCAAACTTGAATATTTTGAGTCAAGTCAAACTCGACAAGATAAAACTTGGTTCGACTTGACTCAACTCAATTACTATACTAGGCTAATGAGAATGTTCTACAATGCTAAGTACTTTTTTTTTTTAACATGAAGCTATTTTTTGTTTTTTCATTAGGAAAATGATAAATTTATAATTAATTTATAACTATTTCACCACTCTATTTAAAATGAAAGGTAATTATATGAAATTAAAATTATTCTTTAATAAAATATCACAATTACATTGATTGCTTTAAAATAAATTATACAATAATTATAAAAAAGTTGCGAGTCTTTTCATTTTCATATAATTTTTACGAGGGTCTCATCCCTCTAAAATATGTGAATCTAAAAATGAATGGTGCCACGAACTACCTTACAAATAAGAATTGGCACCAGCTCATAATTATAATACCATGAGAGCATTCAAATCCCCAACAACCCGTCAAGGAGTACTACGTACCCTCAACAACATGTACCATGGCATCCAATGTGAATCCAAAGCTCCCCTACTCTCAAATTCTCGATGATTCATATATCCTTACTTTGATCATCATGATTATTACATATTATATATTGGAGTACCCCATCACATCGAATGTGGTGGTGGCATGCATGCATGTATGGTAATTAATGGATCATATTTTCTTTTGATATATTGGGAGAGGGGATCGAACTCATAATTTATATTTTGAAAATATGAGTCTCATGTCATTGGCCCACACGTACAAACTATTGATAGTGATTAATTTTTTAAAGCACGTTGTTATAGATCCCAATTTTGGGATTCTGATCGGATCTCGATTTCTTTCTTCTTTTTTTTTTTAGATTTTTTATAGGATTTTTAAGTTATATTTTTTTATATAATTTTTTTAACACCTTAAAATATTTTTTAAAAATAAAAAATTACAATATTATTTAAAAACACCTAATTAAAAATCATGTAAAAATAAATAAATTGAAATCCCAAAATCGAAAAGAATAGCATTTCCCTTTCTTAATAAACATACAACCATGTCAAGCTATATATATACACACAAATATATATATATATATATATATATATATATATATGCGCCAATGCAAGCTTAGTTGTTAAGTATAAATTCTGACCCTAATTTATATATCCATAGGATATTTGTGAGTGTAATTTAGATTCTACTCAAGTCAATAGAATAGTATACACATTATCAGGAAGCTGGGGAATACAATTAGGTGGTTGAAACGCATCTATCAGTGCAAATTACAATTATGAACTTGAATAATACGTACTTTCTACTTTTTTCTAATCCAACTTGTATACATGTGGAAATCAATTTATATATATATATATAGATATATATCATGCATTAGATCATTCGCAAACTTCAAAAATAAAAAATATTACTACTACTCTTTTTAATTCCTTAATAATTTATTAGTACTTCGACTAGTGCTACTCCACACATATAATACATCAATTTAACAAAGCTTGAGAAGGTCTTGAAACTTGAAGCCCCATGTTCCTCAATTCATTAGTAGGTACATTTTATATATCATTTTCCATTTCATATTCTGTATCGTTACAAGATCTCTTAAAATGAAAGTATGGATGTATTTAGATCTTAAGATGATTTTAAATTATCTGTGAAGATCTAGAATAATATTTTGTGGATCTCACTAAAATATATTTAAATATAAATCAGTTGAGAAATGTGTATAATATATAAAATAAATTGAGTTGATTAGTTAATTAACTGTTCTATAGAAGTTAAAAAAATAGTAAATTTTATCAATAATTAATTTGAGATCACTCAACCAACCAAACATAGTCCTAAGTCTTAAAATATTTTTTATTATTTATGTAAATTTTATGCACGGCATTCAATAGTCAGTATTTATTAAAATATTCACATTGCGCACCTATTTCTCTTTAATTTGGATTTTAGATTTCGGACAATAAAGTGTATAAAAATAAAGAAAGAGATGGGTTTCCACGGGAATATCACCAAAAAGGAAGAATAGTGATCTAAGGCCCGCTTGCTTTCATAAATAATTTTATTTAGCCATCTCATCTCATATTATTTCATCAGTTATTATTATTATTATTTTTAAATTTTCATATAAAATAAAATAAATAATTCAATTTTTTTTAATTCTAAAATAATTTTTTCAAATCTTAAAACAAAATTAATATTAAATTTTTTTTTTTATAATAATATTTTATTTTATTTTATTTTTAATTTTTATCTCATCTCATCTCATCTCATCTTATCTATAAAAACAAAACAGACTTAAGTGTGTGAACCATTGAAGAAGAAACAGTCCACACAGTCGTAAGTCATAAACAATGAAATGAAAGAGCAAACACTGCCAAGCAATTTTTTCTTTTAGCAAGCTTCATTCATAATAAACCAGAAAAATATACAATAGTAATTATACAAAGCTAGTGGGAAATCTTTGCCACTACAAACACTGAGGAATACAAATAAGAAGAATATTTTTATAGACTTGCGTTGATACTGTCCATTAAATTATGTATGCACACGTGGATTTTGGTGATTTTTATAACATTCCATTCATCAAAATCACGTACTTGGTATCTCTGATTATAGATTGTATTGTCCAATCTGTTGCAGATTTGAAATGTGAGATTGCTTGCCTTACCAACTTTGAACTGAAATTTTTGTTCTATCTTTTTCTACGGACTCTTGATCTCCAAGAAACGTATTTAGATTTTTTTAGCCCTTTAAAAGTAAAATTCACACATTTAAAGGGAAAAATTAAAGAAAAAAAGGCCAAAAGAAAAGAAAAGAAAAGAAAAGAAAAAGACAAGCATTAAAAAATAAATAAATAAAAATAAAAGGTAAAAATTGCACACATACGCACACTTTGTAAAAAGGGTTTGGATGATCACATTTTATTAAGGTTGCCACGATAATGGTTCGAAGCAATTTGGAATCACACCCTCTGCCTCTGTCATTTGTATGTCAATCCCGCCGTGACACCACGGGGGAGGATAGAGCCACCCATCAACCGAGTCTACAAATACGAACTCGTTACTCAACTCGTCCGACTCGAAACTCGTGCCCAGACTCGGCAGCTCCACTATCTCACCCAGCTCCTCTGGCGTCGACACGTCGCACGACCACGACGATACCGTAGTCACTGAGGACGATGACGAGGAGGAGGACGTCGGCGTTTTGGGAACCTCAAATTCCATGGAAGCTGCTTTGGTAGCAGCGGCTTGGACGTCCCGTGGTGAGTTCGAAGCGGGTCGGGGAAGAGACCCGGAAAGTTCGGGGAAGTTGAGGATGGCCGAGTTGCCTTTGATACTCAGCGCGGCCACGTCGTGGGCCCGAGCGGCCATTTCCGGGGTCAAGAAGGTACCGAGCCAGATCCGGCTCTTTTTCCGGGGCTCGCGGATTTCGGATACCCATTTGCCCCAGGTCCGCATTCGGACCCCTCTGTAAACCGGGTGGTTGCTGCAGTCTTGGGGTCGCTTGGGCCGTTTCGGGTCAGCGTTGGATGGCAGGTTTGGAGGTAAAGACTGGGTGTGGGACAAGCCAGAGGAGGATGGTGAAGACGAAGAAGGTGAAGAAGAGTTGGCGCTGGACTCGGTCTCCGAATAAGGCTCGTCAGCCATTGCTGCTACAGGACACAACACACAAAAAGCTTCAAAACTTCACAGCACGTAGGTCTTAGAGCAGGACGAAAGAGAGTCTCAGAGAGAAATAATGGAATGGGAGTGAGAGAGTGAGATTGGAGGAGGAAGTGAGAGAGTAGGGTCGGTTTTATTAGGAAGAAGTTGGAGGAAAATACAAGCTGGTAAACGTGAGGCATTACTACCCATTGAGAGACCCCCCCACGGTCCTTACGCGACTGTCTTGCCTACCCACAGGCCCCCCCTTTCTCCTCATAATATTACCTCGCTATATAAATAAATATATATATATAACTGCTACAGATTAAAAAAAAAATTATAAAAATAAAAAAATTACAATCTGATATAATCATGTACCAAACTAAACTACACTGATTTATGAATTTATTTTTGTATAATTTATTTATAATTAAAATATTTTTTTATATAAATATACAACTAAGAAGAAAAATTATATAAAAATATATATATATATATGTTTATAAGATTCATTAAATCAATTTTATAATAAAAATAATTTTATAATTTAATATATTATATTAAGTCATATGAATTTATAAATTAAATTTTATTAAAATATTTTTCAGATAATAAAAAATATTATTTTGCTCTTTGATTTTTTCATTTTTAGCAAGACGTACCGTTTAATAGTTGGAAAAAAAAAGAGTATGAAGACAATTCGATCGTCCTAGCAATGCAATATATGAGAGGACGGAAAGGATGCCAGGGTTTTAGGCTAATAAATCTTACCTTTTTTATTTTCACCTCTCTCTTCTGAGAGTATGTATGGCAATAATGATACTCACTCTAGTTCCTCACCAACTCTTTCACAATGACCCCTTTGTCCTCCCAACCTGCATGCATTGCCTTTGCCTTAACACATCCATCCTTGGGTCCTTCCTGTTATCTTTTTACTGTTTTAACCAAGTTTTGTCACCTCAATAATATAAGAAAGTTTGTTTTTTATCGCAAAAAATATTTCTAACCAAGTTTTCTAAGTTCCATGAGGTTTTCTGTTCTTTCATGGCTTCTGTCCTTTTTTGTGTTCTAAGTCTTTTTTAAGTATTAGGAGCAGCACCTTCTTTTCTTTATTTTTTGATAATTTAACCAAGTTAATGCATGGGTTTATGATTCCTAAAATGGGCCTTTAATTGTTTTGGTCCCGACAAATTTGGATTTCATCAATTGTCCGATCGGAAGATAATGTATTAATTACGTGTAGAAGTTATTTACAATCTACCATACAATTAATAGATTCATTTTCATGAAATCTTGATTCAAACATTTCTCAAATTCTATGAAAATAGAAAACCTAGGAGTTTTTTTTAGATTATTCCATTGCATCTGGGACGTGATTTTTAGACTGTATTTGAGTAAATAAAATGACGTTCTTCTTCTTAGGTTTTTTTTATTATTATTATTTTACTTTATTTAAGTGCTAGCTGCATATATAATTAAAAGTAATTAAATCTATAAAGAGTAATATTATTTAATAAATTTCTAGTAATGATATATATATATATACATCAAACTCGATCATCTCACTTTCATCACATTAAATAAGAGTATGAGTCATATTAATTATCATTATTAAATAATAAAAAATCTGATAAATGTACATCATGTGCTGCATCTAATTAATAGTACTGTGGTTTATAAAATTTCATTTCCAATCCAATGAATTTGATAATTCTAAGGAACCGCCTTTATTACATATGGATTGGGGGTCCCTGCATATATAAGGGCTTTATGAAAATATATATATATATATATATATATATATATATATATATATATCATCATGGGCTGCATGCATGGCTATTTAGGCCCCGCAACAGCCATGCATGCATGCAGCAGCAGTCTCGGATTCTTGACCTAATTCAATGGGATAGAAAAAATCCATGCACATTGGAGTTATTGTCTGAGTGCAAACCATGTGGCATTGAGCGCGCACAACATCATCAAATCATAACAAAATTGCTTATAATTTATGACCAATTATTATTGACGAAATGACTATTTTTGTTACAAATAATTAGTCACAAATATATATTTTTTAGTGGATCATGCCCTTAGTTTAGAGAAGAATAAAATATTCAGTTTTACGTGCGGTGATGTTGATTTAGGGTTGTGCAGTCACATTATAGTGTTCTGAATGTATGTACTTCCATTTAAATTAATAGAGTTATATATATATATATATATATATATATATATATATAAAGAGTAGTGCTACTTGTGGTCTCAAAATAATAGACGATCATATCATGATGAGTTTCCATCATTTTATCATTGAAACATGACTACCATTTGTACGTATATATGTTTCGGGCAAGAATCTTTGTAATTATAGAACATTAATTTCTTTTGGCAAAATCTAATTGGCAAAACATGATCATACAGTTTCTAGGCATAAACTGAAATCATTTCAATATTCTTAGCCATGACTAAGAATTATGAAATGTCATTGCTTAATAGTGAGTGAATATATATATATATAGTGAGTGAATATATATATATATATATATATATATATATATATAAAACAATCGTCGTGTCTTGAAACTGCATAAATCAACGACCATTTAATATTGAATTCAACATCTTATCATTGTATATAACACTTAGTATTCATCACTACAACAAATTAATTTAGTTTGTTTTCCACAAATTTGTATACCACGACACAACATTGTGAAAACTACAAGGCTGATCACATGAAATATGTCCGTAAAAAATGAATCAAGCTATTGCAGCGAGATCACGTCCGACAATCTAAAATTTGTCAATAACTTTTGTTGTAGTGACTTGTATGTATGTTTCGGGCTGGTAAGAATTTTTATAAGTATAGATCATCATCAATTTCTTTTGGTAAAATCCAATTGGCAAAGCATCATACATGAGTATTCTATGCATGTATATACTGAAATTATCTCAATTTTCCTAGCCATGACTAAGAATAAAATGTCATTCTTTCTTACAGTAGTTTTGCCTTCTAAATTTCATGATCTGTCCTTTCTATATATTTCGTACAGACAAACCTGTCCCATTGCTCCTTCAAGGGCCCCTTTACATTTACTCTAAATGCCCCCACCCCACCCCAAACATTTCATTCTTGCAAGGCTAGATCGAGTGGTGCTATTATGTCACTTATATCAAACATTTCGTTATATTTGATGAAATTTAATGAGTTACTATTCAAAAGTTAAACAAAAATTATTTTTATTTTTTCTTCCCACTTTTTTTTTCTTATTTTTTATCAAATATGATGAAATTTTTTTGATGTGTGCGCAAACTTGTATTTTTCATCAACTTTTAATGATAAATTTTGATTAAACCAATGCTAATGCTCTAAGTTCTTTAGTTTTAACTCATAAGAAAAATGTCTCCCTTTATATGCGCTTGTTTTAATTTTGTCAATATGTGATTTTGTGGTCTTTTCTGGAGGCATTGTCGAGAAACTAGCTTCTAGATTATTTGACCCTTTCGTTTGTCATCTCAAATCTATGAAAGATGAGATCTCAAAGTGTGGGTACTCGATCAAACTTTGCCCACCTGCCCATGCTGCACCCTGCTCACCAAAGGCACTGTCGAAAGGTTTAGGGTTTTAGTGGATTTCACTCCCCTTTTGGGAATGTGACGACGACCGCTAGACCCGGATAGCGAGGGCGTGATGGAATGCTCATATGCACGACAAGAAGTTGAGGGCGTGACAAAATGGGCTCCGACAACGGAAGATGAAACGACCTCAACTTTTGATTTCCCTCCTTTCACTCCTTTCCATTTTTTTATTTTTGTTTTTTTAATAAATTATCGACTGAGGTCACAATAGGGATGCATCCGCGGTTGTCCCTAGACTTTTCATGTATATATGTACGTGCTTCATAAATGGCTGAAAAATTTAACACTTTTTTCTCTTTCTTGAGTTAGAATTATCTATAGTTTTACATAAACATGACAAGAAGTATCTTGAAATTAATTTCTTAATTTCATGCATATTTTAAGGATGTGTATATATATATATATACATGTATATATGTACTAAATAATTGAGTTGTTATGCTCATTATTTATACATTAGATATCATTTGTTATGAGAAAATGCTGAAAAAAAGAATTAATAAGAGAGATTTGGTGTGTCATTTTCTTAGTATTAATTGACTCCAAAAAGTTGACTCAAAAAATCTATTTTGCTATTAAAATACACAATGTTATGAATTATTGGGGGCGGCCCCTGCCCCCCTTAATTATTTTTGTGAATGACTCCACCACCATTATTTTAAGTCTTGCACAATAACTTATATAGTAATTTCAACGCCTATAAATATGAGTTTCATTCATTCTAAGATTCATAAGAAAATATATAGAACGAATAAAGTTTCAGTTCTTGAGAGTTCTTAAGAGTTCCTTTTTATATTTCTCTCTTGCAATAGTAGTAGTTTCATTTTTAGTTTTATAATACGTTATCAGTACGAGATTCTACCGATACTGAAACTAGTAGTCTTCTACTTCAAATAAGTTTTTCAATATATTTTTTGCAGTCCTCGAGATAAATATTAAAGGTAATATTGCTAAATATTACTTGATAAAATTCTACTTTTATTTTCATGATTATGTGAATATATTTCTTAAATTTACAGATTTATTTTTGTGATTTATATATATATATATAATGTCAAATATTGAAATTTATTACTATTGACATTTCTAAAAAAAATTATTTATCCAGGATCCTTAGTGAGATCCATTTAGATATGATGATGAACTTGGGAAATATAATCATCGAAGAAAATCATGTGTCCCTAAAGGACCGTGTCGTGTATCTCATAGTGAAAAATCATCTTACTGTATGAAATGAATTAAGAGAGAGATATGAGCACCAGAAGATGTAATCCTCTCAAAAGATTATTATGACTTATTGCACCTAAAATTACAAGATTTTAAGAGTGGTATTGAATATTGTGCACTTTTTAAAATCAGTTCAATATTAAAATTATGCATTGAGAAAGTCACTAATGATGATGTTTAAAAGAAGACATATATTGTTTTTCATATCTTGAATGTGCTTCTGCAGTAGCAATATCGAGAGCGAAAGTTAAACTAATATTCTGAACTTTTATTTTGTCTTCTAGTGATTGAGCTAAATAATGATTTTTTGTTAATAAATTACCAGTTATGTCTGATTAATGATATTGAATTTACACCACTCCCAGAAGTGAACGGTGCATCCTTTCAAAAGAATCAAGGGCGTAGATGTGGTAGAAAAACTATAGAAGTATTAGTACCAAAAGCAACAACACTAAAGATGATAAAAATATATCGTATCACCAGAAGTGATCCAACTCAGAGAACGGTAAAAGCCCTCAGAATAATTCTTCATAAAAAAATGAAAATGTTTGTCATAGATGTGGTATGACTGAACAGTGGTCATGTATCTGTTGTACGGCCAAGCACTCGATTTACTTATACTAAGCTTTTATACATTATAGTAAAGTTTTATCATGTTTTGAAATAACAAAAAGTTGGTGCCTGAAGCACGACAAGAAATTATTTAGGATAATAAAACCCTGTCTAAATTTGATCATTTTATAAATGAATGTGAACCAGAAGTTCGGAAGATTACCTATTTGAAAAGTGTTGCAAATCAGTTACAGGATGTATTTACTGACACTAAAAGTATTGTAAAATCATATATTACTGCTGTTAATGTTTAAGCAAGAATTGAAATCCCTAAAGGACGAGTTGTTAAAACAGTAATAGATGAGTTTAAGATACGCATGAAGCGTTGAAGACCTATTAGTGCAAAAGAGAAAAAAAAAATCGGTGCTCCTGAAGAAACCGTACTTTTTTGTATAAAATATAATCCTCCTGAAGAGGAAACCTCCTGAAGAGATAACTCTTAAAGAGTATAACTCCTGAAGAGAAAACTCCTAAAGAGTATAAACCTCTTGAAGAGGAACCACCTGTAGAGGTGTTTCATGAAATCTTTTCTCCTAGAGATGAACAATGAGATCTCAATACATTTTATGATTACTAGAAAATTTATAGATAGAAATAAAACTGTTGTCGACAACATATATGATAACACTTGACATTACCAGAAGTAATAAAGAAAGTGAGTCAAGAATTGTCGAAGAATATCAACGTAGAATTGATTGGCCAAAATGAAAATCAGCTATTGAAACTGAATTAAAATCGCTAGCAAAGCAATAGGTATTTGGACCTATTGTCCAAACAGCAAAGAGTGTAATGCCTATAAGATATAAGTGAGTATTTATACAAAAACGTAATGAGAAATGAAATTGTACGGTACAATTTGTCACACAAGGTTTCCTGCAGAAACCCGAGAATAGTTATGAGGAAACATATTTCCTTATTATGAATGCAATCACATTCATATTTTTAATTGATTTGGTTATTACAAAAAGATTAGATATGCAGTTGATGAATGTGGTCACTATATATTTATAAGGATCATTAAATCATTACATATATAAAGATATACGATACTTGAATCATCTAATCCAAGTATACTTAGGAGTATGTATTTTATAAAACTTCAAAGATCTTTATATGGGTTAAAGCAATCCGGACGCATGTGGTATAATTAAATCAAGGAGTATCTATTGAAAGAAAGATTTGAGAATAATCCTATATGCCCATGTGTTTTATCAGAACCCAGATTTGCCATTATTGCAGTTTACGTTGATGATTTACCTTGTTAGAACTCCTGAAAAGATCACAAGGGCTGCTATAGATTCAAGGAATGCATTTGAAAATGAAAGATCTTATTATTCAATTGATAGATGAGTTACAAAAATTTGAGACTTTTAGGCTCATCTCTCAAATGCATTTGCTCTTCATAAAGCAACATACCATCTTTATCTAAAGGATTAAGCAGTCGAAATGAAGAGGCAAGTAAGGATTTTAAATCTTTATTTTCTTGTTTTTAAGTTTACAATTTTTCTGTCAGACTCTTGAACGAGTCGTTGAAGTATGGAAACCTTCTCGTTAAACTCCTCGATCTCACGATTTTTGAATTATAATCGGTTGGAAAACCCGACAATAGAGGAGGAGTATCGGGTGCCGAGAGTCACCAGCTCATAAACGGTTTTACAATCTGATTTATTAGCCAGATCATTCGCTTGCTGCAACATGACACCTGCGGAAGATGCAGGAATAACTTGTAATTGAGGTGAATGATACCTCATATGTTGATCATGAGAAATATTGAAAGGAAATTGATAAGCCATTGGAAGTTTATAGAATAAGAATGTAAATATAGATAAATTATAGATATGAGAAGAAGATTTGATGCGAACTATATGAAGTTAAAGACGGTTCTTATAGAAATGGAAATAAGAACAAGACAAACCATCATCTCTTCAAATCTCACTTTACAAGATATACTGGATGCATAATTTTAAAAGCCAGCGAGATTAATTACAGCTATCCCTATTTTTTTGTAAACGCTGAATCTCTGTCGTTAGCTGTTGTTGTTGACTTTGTATTTGAACTCTCTCTCGTTCTAGCTCTTCTACTCGTGTTTTCAGGTCACAAGAATATCAATCTACAAATTTCTTCAGCTCCTTGTTTTTTTGTCTTAAATTTTTGTTTTTTCTATCTTTAGTTGCAAGCATTTGATGCAACTCAAATATTTGATTTTTAAGATAATCAACCTCATTCGTTCTCGCCAGTAGCTTCTGAGACATGGTTGTAAGAGAGGCAGCATATTGAGTACTGAAAGTTCTTGATGTTACAACAATTTCAGGATCAGATTTACTAGAAAGATATATCTCTGCTTTTATCATGATGTTTACAGCTTCAGGAGAAATTATGAATGGTTGAGGTATAAAAGGTTCATGGTTCAAATCTGGAACATTAGAATTTCTATCAGACATAATATCGTTCTGGATGAACAACAACTGAATCTATGAAGAATGTGAGATCTTTTTGCTAGAGTAAACCAATGGTAAAACTGGTTATATTTAAATAACACCCCGAAACCTTCAAATCTCTTCAAGATCCCGTTTGTCAACAATGTCAAGCGGATTTGATTTTCTACCGAATCGATAATATTAGACCTCAAGCTTTTACAGCTTTTATCATACATAGATGGTTTCCAATACTATTTCCGATGTATATAAACAAGTTCTCTCTAATAATGCCGAATGAGGGGGAGAAAATTTTAGATGAAAATATTATCATGTTCTCTCTAATGCATTATTTAGATGGAAATCATTTTTGAATTTTTAACCTGTTATATATGCTGAAATCATGTTTGTTTATTATTTGAAAAATTGACGCATATTCTCAGGGGAAGTTTAAGTATTACTGTAGGTCTTAGATTTCTACTAAGTCTATCAAGCACCTTATATGTGGGGTTTCTTCTACCTTATCTGACACATTTTAAACCCATAAGACTCTGAAGTGCTAAAGATGACAATATCGGATAGGGATATGGAACTGCATGTATCTGTCAAATCTTCAAATCACTCGAAGGTTATTGCAATTCATGAAGCAAGTAAATAGTGTATTTAGCTGAGATCAATAACTCAACATATCCAAGAAACGTGTGGTTTTTCATGATCAATGATAGTCCAATAATTTTATATGAAGATAATACTACTTGTATCACTCAAATCAGAGGAGGATATATCAAATGTGACAGAACCAAACATATCTCATCTAAATTCTTTTATACTTACGAACTCCAAGAGAAATGTGAAATTGATGTCAAGCAGATACGATCAAGTGATAATCTGACAAATTTATTCATGAAGGCATTACCAACTGCAACATTCAAGAAGATTGTGCAGAATATTAGAATGCGAAAACTTAAAGATCTATCGTCATGCACTTTTCAGAGAGAGTAAATGTCCTGAAGACTTTTGCTGATTGTACTCTTTTTCCTTCGCTAAGGTTTTGTCCCACTAGATTTTCCTTTGCAAGGTTTTAATGAGACAATCTTAAAATACTTGTAGATACATAAGAAGACTGTACTCTTTTTCCTTCGTCATTGGTTTTTCTTCCCACTGGGTTTTTCCTTGGCAATGTTTTAACGAGGCAGATTCTTTATGGGTGATCATTCAAGGGAGAGTGTTATGAATTATTGGGGGGCTCCCGCCCCCCTTAATTATTTTTGTGAATGACTCCACCACCATTATTTTAAGTCTTGCATAATAACTTGTATAGTAATTTCAACGCCTATAAATATGAGTTTCATTCGTTCTAAAATTCATAAGAAAATATATAGAACGAAGAAAGTTTTAGTTCTTGAGAGTTCTTAAGAATTTCTTTTATATTTCTCTTTTGTAATAATAGTAGTTTCATTTTTAGTTTTATAATACATAATTTAATATTTATGTAACTAAATTTATTATAACGACTTGATTGAGCCAAAAGAATAATCGTCTTATTCAATGGCTCTAGGGTTTACAGTTTAAATTTTAAAGCTAAAGGAAGTGCATGGCTGCGTGCCAATTACTTTATTAATAAAATTTATATTTCCTATATATTTTTGAAGAAATTAAGTTTAATTCGTGTCTAAAACCATTCGTGTTGATGTGTGAGATATTGAAAAATATGAAAATTTTAAAACTCAAAATTTGAAATTCGAATTAAAGAAACAGTACTGATAAAATTGAACTATTTATGTAAAATTGTAAGTACGTATAGGACTATTCATAACAAATTAACAATATGATAATTAAAAAATATTATTAATAATACAAGCATGAAAGAATTATAATAACAGAGTCATGATCAGATACAGACGAAATCATCGCTTTGAACGTCTCATGAACCTCATAAACAGTACAAAAAAAGTACTGCAAGATCACAAATTCTTCTGAAAATTTTTCTTCCTTTCATTGTAAGCCGATTTCGGTATTAAATGAGAGCAGAACCGAAGGCTTTGATTGTTCATTAAATGAGAGGAGCCATCTGATATATAGATATATATATAAATTTCTTCTGTTTCTGGCAGACAAATATTTAAATGCTTTGGTTATCGATATCTCTCTTTCACATGCCACTCATGTCCCACCCATACTCACAAGTTATAAGGTTCTCTTACAGATTTATTAAGGCATTGCTGTCTTATATTATATATATATATATATATATATATATATATATATATATATATTTCCTGCAGTGTGTATAAACACACACGTAGATCAATATCTTGAATTCTTTCAACAGCATGACATGGCTAAAGTTAGATCTAATTTTATAATTTAAAGTACTACATCAAATTATATTAATAATTTATAAGTTTATTTTTGTAAGATCTATTTATTGTTAAAACTGCATTTTTCATATAGAGAAAAACTAATAAAATTATAAGATATAATGTACCACTTTTGTGGGAGCTCGTGTTATGTATAAAGAACATTACGCCCTCGTTAGGTTTGGAAAGTGTTTAATCTCATTTTATTATTATAATTTTTTCAAATTTTTATATAAGATAGAATAAAAAAATTAATTTTTTTAAATTCTAAAATAATAATAATATTATAATAATATTTTATTCAACTTTCATCTAATAACATCTCATCTCATCTCATCTCATATTGAAATTCAAACCGAGAGAAATAATACTAAACACTAAAGATTTCTATACAAATTAATTTCTTACCAACTAAGTTTATAATTCAATTAATTGGTGCTTCATTATGAATTTATATAAAAGCCTATTCAATAAAATTTGTAGTCATGTCTGTAGCATGCATTAATAAAAGTTTTTCAAATGTATTTTATATTAAGTTTTGTGAAAGTGTGTAGGTAAAAAAATGCAAAGTCTTTTAGACAAAAACGTTGTGAGGTACTATGCTTTTCTTTTTTCTTTTTTCTTCTTTATAAATTTTGTGACAAATTCTTTTTTTTTTTTTTTTTGGGAACTTGGACAAATGATTATATGAAAAATTTATTGATCAAGAAATCATGTGTGGAGCAATCCTAATTACTGAAGAAAAATGTTATATTTTATGACTTATGGGAAATGATCAAAGAGAGAACTGGTTAACAACTTTTACGCAACTAATGAATAAAATATTAGTTTTTTTTAAGTTAATTTTTTACTTTTTCTTTTACTTTAATGTGTTCAAGTTTAGAAAAAAAAAATATGTTGTTTAATGTGATTTGTGAATATCTTTAATTACTGATCTCTAAATCCTAGCATAGTGACGTAACATTATTCATTAATCATTTAACTTACTATTTCATTTTTTAACAAAAATTAAGGATAAACAAAAAGATTGATGACCATTATTACCTCCAAAATAATGCTCTATCAAAGATGCACCCATTATTGACGACCTCATGAAATGAATATATATATAGAGAGAGAGAGAGAGAGAGACAGAGACAGAGAGAGACTGACCAAAGTGGAAATTATGGACTGGTTATCAAACGTTGGATGAATGAAGCATCAAGGACCACTGAAGTATGACACCCCTTTGATGCTACAGTCATACTAGTTGGCCATAACTGCAGAGCTCCATGCATATTTCAGGGTTGTTGGATGGCTTCCTACTTCTTACAAATTTAAGGGCTAGGGTGTCTTCGGCCTACCACGTTTCCCTTTCAGGGGTAAACTGGCCTACCAAGATTTATTGCTTTGTATTGATTCACCCACGCATTTTTATCGGCTTTTAATGTTTCGAATATTTAAGGGCCCATAACTGTGACATTGGTTTCAGATACACTACTGTTTTACCATTTTGGTGCAATGGTGTGTTTTTAATGTTTGGGAGGAGGGGAGACCCCATACTAAGCCTGTTTTATTTTTAGAGATTAGATTGAAATGCCATATGAATTGAGATTAAAATAAAAAGTTAAATAAAATATCATTATGATATATTTTTTTAATATAATTTTTGTATTGAGATTTTAAAATTTTTATATTATTTTATATTAAAATTTAATAAATATATAATGATCAATGAGATGAGATATGTTTTTTTTTTTTAACAAACGAAAGAATTTATACCGAGCCACTTGATTATCCCCACCGTACAATCCCTGAAACCATCGTACGTGTGATTTGATCTTGACGGTCTGTCAGAGCCGATTACAGCACAGATATCATCCATCGTGTATATGCATATGCATATCTATTCAGGCACATATGATATATAGACATGTTTGTATGTAAGCATGCATGCATACATACATACATGTATCCAGGTAAAATCATCAGTGCCCTTTGGTTTCCCTTACAATGCAGCACTTCAAATGCAATGGATGATGATGGATCCTGATCTTGTACCCATGTTGATAATAAGATTTGGAAGTCCAGATACATAATAGATGACGAGTAATGATACACAACTTTTTTTACAATCTTACATCACTTTACAAAAATGTTCCTAATTTATAACATAGTTGTATAAAAGATTATAAAAAGAGTTATAAATCTATCATTTCTCAATAGATGACAACTGTCTCGGTCAAATGATACACTTGCAATTATCATGGATTGAACTTCAAGTATTACATAATCTAAAGACCTCCCCAAAATCCAATCCCCACAGGAGAGAGTTCATGAACAAAAATAACAAAAAACTTGTGTTTTGTTTGAGCTTTAAATGAAGCTCTTCCATAAGAAGATGGTATAACTTAACTGGAAATACAATTAACAAAAAATCCCCTGTTTGGAAATATGGATTACTTCTTAGATTTGCGTCTTTCTTCTTGCTTCATATTCCCAAGCTCCACAAGCAGAGTCAGAAGAGCCTCACACATTTCGCCAGAATCAGGCTCGCCGGGTTTCTTCTTCCTTGAAGAGTAAACCATCCAAGCATGATCAAGCTTCTGTTCTGGTCTGACAACGACCGAGCCTGGAACTTCAGCATCACGGCATGTTACTAGACCATCACTCTTCTCCCCATACCTGAGCTGCAAATGAAGTGCACATATAGCCATTGCAGCAGATAAAGGGATCACTACAGGCACCTGACGTCCGGCTTGAACAATATTATCAGACTCTTCATTCCTGAATTTTGGAAATGGGAGCCAGGGAAGTTCTGCATGGGCTATGTGGGTCATTGTAGCAAGGACGCCAGGAGCTATACTTGCTTCAGAGTGGAAGGATATCACAGGGATATTCTCAGGGAGCTTGTGTTTCATGACGAAATCCTTCCTCTTCTCGTATGTGAGATCCTCCAGTGCCCTTATATCACCCTAAATATACGCTCGAAACAAAAATTGATGATAAGAAAAATCAATCAGCATACTGCATCAAATTACCAGCACTCTATCAAACCCACCCATGCCAAGCATAATTTAGTAAGCAGGCTTAGAGAAAAAGGGACAAAAGGAATGATGGAACTGATAGTAATCTTCCCCGAAAGAATTTGCACTTGAAAAGTCTATATATGAAAGCAGGCTTAAGGGATGTGCTTGTGAAGCAGGAAATTAAGGCCTGTTTTGTTTTCATAGATGGGATGAGATAAAAGTTAAAAATTGAATAAAATATTGTTATAATATTAGTTTTGTTTTGGTATTTGAAAAGGTTGAATTGTTTATTGTATTTTATATGAGAATTTGAAAAAGTAGTAATGATGAGATGAGATGAGAATATTTGCAAAAGTGAACAAAAGCCAGGAGACATGACAGAAAAGCCTATCCTGACCCAAGACGACAGGTAACCAGCATCAAACAGCATGAGCCAAAGATGCTCTCAAGCATAAATTATGGTTAGGGATCCTTTATTCCATGCATAAATGAAGCATTCATGATTTTTTAGCAAAGGAATTGAATACCTTAATAAGCTTGCATATCAAGAACTCCATGATCCTGCGTGTTTCTTTGTCAGCAATCTGGCCTTCACGGAGAGTATCAGAAGCTAAAGGGGTGCCACCATAGGGGCTTTGCACCAGCGCCAAACCAGCAACTTTGTTTTTCAAATCAGGCCAGTAAACTGACAATGCCGCCGCAGCATCAACCCCACCCTTGCTGTGCCCCAGCAGCATTACACGCTTGCCTGATCCCCAGTAAAGCTCTTCAATATATTGCTTCAGTTCCCATGCATTGTGCTCCACCGATGCCTGAGTACAAGGAAAGATATTTGACGCAAGCCACACTACCATAATTTCATGTCATTTATGGATATAGAAAGATATGGGAAAGGAAGCCAAATTCGAAAATTTAAGGAAGAATCTCAAGAACATACAGTTTGAAATGAATAAAAGACATTGTTAGAAAATGAAATTTCACGCACCCTGGTCGATATCGGCATTGTATCAAGTAATCATATATTACCTCACTATGAATTTTTGCAATATGGCAAGCTAGACCCATCTTTGAAAAGAATCTTTTAGCGCCCACAAAATATAAGGGACCGTGATTACTAAACAGGCCTGCCAGATCAACATTCCCATTTAAGTGGGTATGCCCATGCCAATTGGCAAAATGAATAAAAAGCAAACTCCGGACAAAGGGATCTTCTCATACCTGGAATTAGCAGATAAACAAATGAATTGGGTAGCTTGTGCTCTCCATTTCTAGAAGAAAACACAGAAAAACATATCAAGTTAACAAGATATATAGATCTATGAAACAAAAAAAAAAAACGATACATAATTGAAACTCCTCAATTGCATGGAGAAGAAACAACCATAAAGCATATAAGTTTTTACTATCAGTATCTAATAGACTACAGAATCTATCACAATAAATCATTTCGTAAGCATTAGACTTCAATGAACTATTCTCCTATTCATCAACATCAATATCATCATACAGGTTATTGAGTTTTAGAGGTAATGGAGCTGAGAAGTTATGTCTCTTTATGGGTAGACTTTTCCCATCATCAACATACAAACATAAAAAGAATAAGGGAAGAGAAGACCAAGATGCTCAACCAAATCTTGATGATCAAAGTGCTAACATTTAAACTCTCTCAAAAAGATTCTATTTATCACATGATGTCTCAGAGTATATTACCTTATTTACATATATTATGTTTACTTTAAAATTCTAACCATTCCCGTGCATCGTACAGGTTTGCAACTAGTTGTTTGATAATATTACAACTTTTGTACCAATTAATGAAAAGAAGTAGTAGTAATGGAAAAAAAAAAAGCACTAGCATTACTGTTGAAATATACTAATGACATAGTATGGTTGGAAAAATGATGGAAATGGTGCCTGGCAAACTGCTAACTGGATGATATAAAAACCATCTGTGCCCCAGGACAGTGATCAGTAACAGAACTTGGACATATGGGCAATATCAGGAACCACAGGAGTTTCTCCATTTGAGCATGATAAAATTGATTAGATTATAGATAATTGTATATTAGCAAAATTCTTAACAACTATAGTTTCACTACACATCTCCAATAATAGAAATGCAAGAATTAAACAGAAAGTATCAATGAACTCCAGACTAGTCAAATGAACCCAGAGATACTACAAAAAAGATTATAACGAACATAGCTCCCCGCCCCCAGGTGGGTGGACCTACATAGAGCAGTAAGAATATACAAATTTTAGGCTGCCTACCTAATGCCTGCAAGCAATTCCAAGAATCTTGGCGTCCCATCCTTCACAGGAGCCATTCCTGGAGTGTGTTGCAACCATCCAATATCATCAGAAGAGCCGCGCAATGTTTTACGCACTCGAGATATAATGCTGATTATAGCAAAACAAATACAGATGTTATAAGAGAACCAAACCAAGAAATTGTAAAAGCATAAAATTGATAATAATAACATCAGTTGAAATAAACTGAAAGAGACCACCCGCA
The DNA here is from genome assembly GCA_036559045.1 of Platycarya longipes. Lineage (NCBI taxonomy): Eukaryota > Viridiplantae > Streptophyta > Magnoliopsida > Fagales > Juglandaceae > Platycarya > Platycarya longipes. The sequence goes on along the minus strand of CM071792.1, from coordinate 6,456,655 downwards.
GACTCTTCAATGGCAAATGAACCCTCCAGGTTTCATATTAAAACCTACTCCTTTTACCTCCAAACTTGAGCTTGAATGCATCTAATGTATGAAAATGACAGTTTCCAAGAGTACAGCGCGAAACTCCAGGCAAATTGTAAAGTGAATAAAGGAAGCATCAACCTGCATCAATAGGTAGCAACTGAGGGATCAAGGAGACCAAAAATTTGCAATCAAAGTAGAGTAGTGGTATCAGAGGATCCCCTACCGCGTGTACTTGGTAGATAACTATTTCAAAGAAAGGAACTAACATTGCTTTGGTTAGGCCTTGTTTGGATTTAGAGAACATCTCATTTCATTTCATCTAATCATATTACAACTTTTCCAAATTTCCAAACAAAATATAATAAACAATTCAACTTTTCAAATCCCAAAACAAAAATGATATTAAAAAATAATATTTTATTAAACTTTCAATTTTTATCTTAGCTCATCTAATTTCAACTCACTATCCAAGCCTCCCCTGAGGAAGGAAACAAGGAGGTGAAACAGATTGAAACCACAGAGAATCTCAATCATCTAAGCATATAAGAATAGGTTGGTCGTGACAATTTCCCATGTGTCATTTTGATCAAAACACTTGAACATCAGTTCAATACGCATTGATGAGTCTTTATAGGATAGCATCATACATGATCTTAATGGAAAGAAAGTTCTTACCCTTGAAAAAAGACAGGGACACCCCCATAAATGTAACTGTTATCAACAACTTCAGACCTTGTATTTACAAGAAAATCTTCCTTAAGTTCTGAGGTTCTCCCTTCCAGGATTGTAGGGCTTGCAATGGAGATGCAAGGTTTAGATGATGATGAATTTGAGCTTCTATTCATATCTCCTAGTACAAGATCCTCTGCAAAAACAGAAGCATGCCAAAATGCAGCCATTATGGTTCAATAAAACGGATAACTCTAAAACATTAGTGAACTATAGAACATTCTCCATATAGAAGCCATTAATGTTTTGTTGGCAAAGACACCAATTTCCCACAACATGCGTATATTTAACAAACAAGTGACTCACCAATAAATTGAATGAATTGAAGACTTATATAGCTAGTCAAAGTCAAGAGGTGGGTGAAAATATCGTCCACTAATGAGTCAAATCCAAGAGTATCCATAAGAAGACTAGTGTTCCTCACAGCATCACCATGGACCTGATACAACACCCTCTATTAAATCCAGAGAAAAAGCTCTAACGTCAACTAAACTTACATATACATATCATACGGGGAACAGTGCATGTTTTCAACTTTTCAACACTGATCTCAAAATGATCTTTGTCTTCACTTTCTACATGGGTAAGCCAAATGTGGGATAAACAAATTAACCTTTGAAGATTCTATTAATACTTCTTCAATTTATCCAAAGAAAGATGTTTTTACTCTTGATAAGTGGTCAAAGATAGGTGTATACCTTAGGTCAATTCAGAGCCTAATCCATGGGTTGAATGGAAACTATCCAGACTAGTTCATTACACAGATTTTAAATGTTGGATTTTTGTAAATAGTATCTCAGCATGTGTCTATACTAATAGGCCAAGGTGTCATGGAACATTGAAAATCATCAAGAAAGTTTCGATAATGAATCAAAACATGCTCACAAACATGTGGTCAAGAACAGAAAACCTGTATTACCAAATGCTTTCTTTGATGATCATGTACATCCAGGAGGTAACTTGAAAAAAGCCCAACCTGACGTGATAAAAAATATATTTTAAGAAATCACATTATGAAAGATCAAGATTCCTCAAGGCAATATAGTTAGTTTTCCTTGATGCTCGGGAGTTAGTGCTCACTGTTGATTGGACTTCCGATATTTCCTCTTGTATATGTACATCTCCCATGAATTCTTCAAACCCTGAAATCATTGAACAACCTAATTAACAGAATTTAGAGGATAAAGATGCGACTGCAATGCCAGCTGACGGAAGCAAATGGGGTCTCCAAAGAAAAGACAAGACTACAAAATCTACAAATGAGAAAGGAAATATTGGACTTCAAGGAAGAGAAAATCTAAATCATAGAATTTTTTGGCTGTTGTGGGAGATCACTAGGGTATTATTAACATCCATCCAGCCTTCACCAAAGAAGAAGTTAAATCTCAGCTAAGATGCAGTTTGGCTCAGCTAAATCTCAGTAGGCCGAGAAGACATTGGCTCTGGCAGTTAAAGGGTGCAGTAGCTCGTCTTAGAATCGAATCTCACAAACAAAGTAAGTCTATGCATATGCATATGCATATGCAAACCCATATATGCATAATATGGACTTAAAATCCTTCACATTGGAGTATGCATATTCATATATTTGGATACTTAGAATCAGTGACTATCTAAATTTGAAGAGTTACTATTCACTCTTCAAACATGATTTTACTATTTTTTTTTTCTCTCCTACTCATTAAAATTAATTTTATGAAATTTATATTAAAATGATTTTGATAAATAAAATTTGTATTAAGTTGATGATATAAAGTGGATGATAATTGTAAAATTTATAATTTTGCGTCAAATATGCATAAACCAATATGGAAGTTTTGCTTGAATGACAAAGTGGATCTCCAAAAGACTTGATTTTGCATATGCATATGCATGAACCAATGTGAATGCTCTAAGAACAAACTGGAAATGTTAAGGACGCCTATTGAGGCAGTCAAGACTCAAGGGGTACGTAAACTGGTCTTAAAATCGAATTTTGTCGAACGAAATAAGATCGAAATTATATAATGCATCTTTACGAGGAAGTCGATAATGTTTTGACCTATCATGAAAAGAAATGAAAAATGTCAGACCATCGGATCAGGAGAAATGAAATGGGCTCTTTCAAATTCATAATCTACTTGGAATATTGGTAAAAGATGATAAGGACTGAAATTTTCGGATCCTTCCAAATATCACAGAACATTTAGTTCAACAAGCAATATCAATGTAAGCATTTTCTTTTCAAAGCACAAAGCTCATTGCTTTGTCACTCAGAAATTATACAGAATGGAAAATTCAATTCATATTCAAAGCACAGCAGTTCAAGTTTCCACATTAACCAAGACAGAAGATCAATCAATCAAATTACTATCTCACAACATATACCCAGATGATAAAAATCAATAACACCCCAATCCTTCAAAAGGCCGATCTAAACGCATATAATTCATCCTCGACAGAGATGCATAAAACCAAGATGTCAGTGAGTGACTTACGCAAGCAAAGTTTAAAACTTGAAGCCAAACAACGAAAGAGAGACAGAAATCTGCGAAACCCACAAAGAGTAGTAAGAATTAAAAAACCAATTCAAATGCTAAAGAGGGAAAAAGAAAAAGAAACCCCACATACGCCATTCCCAAGAAAGTTTGAAAATCAAAATAATACCAAACACGGTGAATTAATTCAATGAAAAGAAAACTACGAAAAAGACGTTGGGAACGGTACCAACCGAGTGAAAAGAGAGTCATGGCATGGAAATGGAGCAATAGATGATCATTATCCACTCGTTTTTTTTTTTTTTAATCTTCTATGGCCCACCCAAGTTCGGTTTCAAAAGCAAGAAATAAGTCTTCTTTTCTTCTCGTCTCCCTTTTCTTCTGTTTGGAAAAGTAAGAAGAAGTGTGATTAGAAAATGGAACAAATTGGAGTTACGAAATAACCCATTTATCCAGGAACCCTGGCAAAAATCCGCGACTCGGAAAATCGTTGAAAGTTTAACCGACACTAACCGTGAAAACCAGACTTGTCCCAAAGCTTTTACTAGACGAGGCAGGGGTGTTCTGTTTCCTGGGCTTGCGTTCGGATAAGTGGGAGCCACCAATTAGTTGTCAATGATAAGTATTTCAGATAAAAATAAAGGTTTGTTCGGGAAAAAGAATGGCTTCGCTTTGAAGTGAACCAAAAGAAAAGGAACGGCTTGATCTTGAAGTTTGAAGCCAAAAGAAACGTGGCGTGATGGGAATTCTTCAACTGTGAATAGTGGACAAATGGCATTGAAGGGTTCTGAACTCGTAGCCCATCTTGTAGCATATCACTCCCCTCAAAACCTCAAGGCTGAAGCAAAAGTCAAGGGATCTTAATTCAGCGTTGTGTTAGTTCTGTGCACCGAGCTGAGCCATTGGCTGGGACAGCAACTCTTTTCACAGTTCATAAGACGAGATGAAAAATCCAAAAACTCAAAAAAAAAAGGTGGAAGTGTTTTGTTAGGAACTCATTAAGAATTAGTGCATAACAGATTTAAATTAATAAGAAATAAACTTAATTAATAATATTATATCTTAATTAACATGTGGCAAGATTATGAAATTTAAGCAAAATGCAGATTACAAAATCAGTTTGCCAAATCCATGTTTGCGGCCTCTGCTACATGTAATTAGCACCAACATGTACATACCAGAGATGGAAATACCCCAAAATAAAACTAGGGTGCAGCAGGAATTGATACTTCCTTTTCTTTCATATCTAAGCATCTGCTTGGCAGTTTACTCTTGGCAGAGCTGGAGTTCCATGTTTGTAGACAATAAATTGATGTGTTTACTTGTTGGGATAAGCTTAACTAATCTCAAACCAATCATTGATGAAATTATTACTTTTACAATTTCTTATTAAAAAAATGAAATTCGTATCAATCTGTTTCATACATCCAAAATTTCAAATACATATCTCAACCTATTTATATTCAAATACATCTCTATAAAATTCACAAAATACTACTATTTATAGATCAATTCAAATCATCTGAAATTATCTTAGCATCCAAACACAACAAGTCTTCATCAAATTAGAAACTTTGGGACTACCTGAAAACCTCCTTTTCCGATGATCCTACTTCAACAATGCCAGAATTTGGGTGAGAGCATTCCGGAGTTTGGGTTGAAGAACGCCGGAGTTCTCGATTGGGAAAATGCCAACGAGATTCAACAATCTACAATTTCGTGCCACCACGAAAATGGCCGGAGTTGGGATGGGAGTTAGCTAGAATCTGAGTTGTAGAACGCCGGCGTTTGGGATGTTGATGCCGGAGTGGAAATCGCACGGCTACTCTGTCTTCAACACGACGCGAGATTGATGAAAATGCCAAGCTCTCCAAACTCTCACTTTTCCCACACATTCAAGATACATAATTTTTAATTTTTAATTTTTTTAAATTTGTCGGCATCACGCCACGTCAGCCAACTATGGGTCAACTACACTTAAGTCAACTATGTGTAAAATTACACTCTTGCCCGAGTGCTAGAACTAGAACCAGGCTAATTATTTGGTCAATTTCCTTTTTTGCAAGGAGGCCTGAGCATGTTAACATCCTTATAGACATGCTATGTTATGCTGCTAAAAAATCGCTAGTCGACCAAAATGGTTCATTTTTCAATCTCTACAGCTTCATTTTGATTACAATGATGTGCCGTGTTTCCTTCTTTTTTTTGGCGGCTGGTTACCCCATGAACTATTGACAAAGTTTGATGTTCTTGTTACACTTTGATCGATCTGAAGAAGTCTGTTGTACCATATTGAGTGAAGGACCATGTGAAATAAATCATATTGCACAGGGTTTTTGTGCCAGAGGAAATGCCTTTGTACCATCTTTACTCTCGACTGCATGGCAAGATACTTCTCTTCCGGGATTGACAGCAGAATTTTTCTTAAATTTGGAATATCTTTCTCTTGAATAAACACAGAAAATGCTTCCCAGTTCAATACCTCAAAGAAAGGAGGCACATAGTTATCTGAGATGATGACTGGGACACATTCATAGAAAATGGCTTCAACCACTCGAGGTGTATGAACCTCATAACCCCTGGCACAGATGCAGTACTTGCTGTTCTTCATATACTCCATGTAGATATTTTTGCCTTCAATATCGCGTGGCATTGGACCAAAGATTTTCATGTCAGGCTCTTTATTTTCCCAGTACTGTAGCAGAATTGGTCGGACATAACCATGCATGCTCCCGGCAAAGAAGGCAAGAATATGTCTTTGTGAAGGAGGTCTTCCTCCCATATTTTTTAGTGGGTCCTCCATAGATCGTATATATGTTACTGGTAGAGTAGTGTCCTTCCCTATTTTAAACCCATTAGCAACATTGGCATTGCAAAGAGATCTGATGCAATTCCCCATAAGCTGCGTTGTGACTCGGGAGGCCTGAAATTTCATATAATAAATTACATCATTGACTAGTCAGGATATTAAGATGCTTCATCAGAATAAGTCCTAGCTAGAGGTTACGAAGCACGGTCAACAGTTATCAGAGTTTTCCACAAAACCAAGGTGACCTGTGGAGCTACGTTATGTTGAAAACAACATCTAAGAAAAGAAGAAACTTGTGTTACGTCAACATCACAACCAACGCAAATTCCATAGCCAAAGTGTGTTGGCTCATGGCTTCTGAAGTAATTCAGAAAAATGTTGGTTGTCCCATGGATAAAGGTCATGCCTAGAAATGAAAAAGCCATAAGACCACGGCTACTTCTCGTAAAGCAAGGACTCTGTACACAATTTTATCCCACTTCTGGAGATATAATGATTATGTAAAGGTAAATCATATGGAATGAGGAAAGCATACCCAATCATGACAAGCAACTAGAAAATGATCTGCCCCACGGGTTCTATTCCAGAAACGATATTTGCCTGCAATTAGTTCCACATATCTCTTCAAATATTTCTCCAGATCCTTCTTACTCTGAATGTTTTGTGCAGAAAGTTCAATCCTTAGCATTTGGGAACTGAAGGGTAAATAAAACAAGTGAGCTTTTTTTGGGTCCCTCACAGCAAATTTCTTGTTTCCCTCCATCAGTTTCATAAACCATCCTTCCGAGGCATAAATTCCTCTCAGCACTGGCTGATGATATATGGGCTTTTCTCCTTCCCTATATATGTAAATTTTGAGTGTATGTTCCATCAATTCATAACTCCTGCAATTGGTAAGTATGAAATTGTTTCTTTGGTTAAGGCGAGGGTTAGAATAATAAAATGAGGGTACAGGTGTAATCCGGAAGAAGATGCATGTCTCTTCAGTCAATGAGTAGGATTCTTTGGGGAAAGTACAGTGAAAATCTGTTAACTGATATACTAAAACATGAAATACATACATGAGACAACATAAGTAATCCCAAATCTTTTTTTGATTGGCACCAGGTGTCCGAGAACAAAGTCCCAACTAATCCCGGGGGGGCATAGACCTTCAGCAATGAGTTTTTCGCAAGTGTACCTCGGGTAATTCAAGAGAAATTTCCCCCCGTCCCATGGCCCCCAGGAATTATTATAAGCAATCCCAAATCTTAATAGTCATAACAATATCAAAGAACCAGAACTATCCAGGAATTAACACAACTCTTTCATGTAGTTCAGAAAGTTCTTTGACAAGTACATAGTTTAGAAAGTTTGAACACTTCTCCACAGGTTGGAGCAAAATCAACACATAAAAAACCAAAGACTATATTAAATAATAATTAAGTTAAATTTTATTTCAGAGCATCAATCAAGTCAATTTTGTGGTCCTAACAAACAATGCCATTGTTCTTCAAACTGCATATAAAAAACCAGAGTAAATAGAGTTGTCTGCCAAACAGTAATTTTTACAAATGAAGTGGAGGGAACCATAGTATTAAACTGATTTCTTTTTTCTGAAGTTTCACAAACACTATTTAGCAATATTAGTGTGATACCAACAAGCCACTAGCAGTAAATGCTCTGAATTTAGGGAAATCCACCCCCTCTCCCTCACCACAAGACACCCCCCCCCTAAAAACCAAAAACAGAAAACTGAAAGTTAGCAATACAACTTGCTAGAGAAGCATTGCCGGAAATTCATAATAGAAAGCACCAGATGCTAGCCATCTATAACATACAAATGTACTCACCTTATAAATATGGATACATTTCGAAAAACAGAAGCATAAAGCCCAGTAATGTTCCTCCTCAAAGGAGAATTCTCAATCTGCAGTTTTGCAGATACAAGTTCACGATCACGTACAGAAGACCACCGTGGCCTCTGTTATCAATAAAAATATTAAAGTAAAAATCTGGATATCTTTACTGATCCACATTGTTCAAATAGAAATCTCAATGTTAGATCCTTACCATGTGACGAGAAGGTACAGGACTGTTGAGCAACATGGAATTCATTTGGGATATGGATATTGACTGCTTGTGCAAACTCTTCAATATTGGATTGGAAATGCTTACAATGGTAGATTTATTGTTCAAGGTGACAGAAACTTCTTGCAGCGGATTAGTCTTCTTATCCGTGAGCTTCATTTTTATGGTTTGTTTGTCATTGCTCACTGAAGATGCATTTTCAGCAATGAATGAAGTCCTTGAGTCAGCATGGAAGCTTCCCATGCCTTTCATAGAAAGTCCTTGTGACTCAATTGGCAAAATACCATCTTGATTTTGAACTTCATTTAATGTCAAGTTTGTGCCTGCTTTAGGGAAATCCTTCTTGAATTTGACCTCCCTGTGAGGGTTCTTGTCATCATATGATGCTGGATCATCTTGTTTATCTGTTTCTGTTGTTTCATTCTCATACCCAGTTTCTTTGTCAGAATCAGAAGCAAAAGTATCATTGCCCACCCCGAGATTAGCAACAAAGGGTTTAGTTGGTGGTGAATTGTTTAGAAGTGTGGCATTGGGAGCCACCATAGCTGTTGAACCCTTATTAGGAGGATATAAAGGAGTTGTTTTCCAATAGGGTAGTTCGAAAGCCTGAGAAACAATTAAAACAGCAACTACCATGCCAATGATCACCAGTAATCTCCAGATTGCTATGTGACAAAACCTTTGGACTAGAATAGCAATATCCATGTCATAAGGAATGGCAGCAATCAACCAGCTATTTTAAGTACATTTAGATAGCTGAAAGATCAAATATTGATCACCACTTTTGACCCCGAAATGTTAAGAACTGAAAAAGCAAATAAACATAAATGAATGGCTTCACAGAAAAAAAAGACAATAATATTAGAAATAACGCATGCACAACTACACCTTGGTAGAAGTTAAACCCAAACTGACATTATTTCTTTAGCAAAGAAAAGAATATCTCAAGTCTCCATCGTGCGACACTTTCCATCAGTATAACAGGATTAAAGAGGGGGAAACTCAGGAGTAGGTGCTCCCACTAACCCAAGCAAAAAGAAAGAAGCCGAAAAATCGATTTTTTTCAAGACGAAGAACAAAGATGAACCCAGAAAAGAAAGAATAAAAAAGATGCAATATGGTTGTGGGTTGAATCAAGTAGGTACCTGTGGTTGTAGAGGATCTCCCAAAAACGCATCTCTGAAGCATTTGGAGCACTGTCGGTCACCTGGTAGAGCTCATCTACTGAAATCCCCAAAAGCTGTTTAAGCAACTTAAGATAGTCAAACAATCCAACCGTCGTTAACCACTCTTGTCCGTGAATATAATTGAACAGCCTGAATGTCAAAGGTCCTGCTGCTCAACGGCGTCGCTACAGCCCTCTCTATTTTTATTTTTTATTTTAAATTATTAGATTAATTAAAATTTTCTATTCCTCATCTATATAATACATATTCACTAAAAATAAAAAAATAAAAAAATTATATGTGATGTATGATGCAGAGATGAATAAAATTTTTCTACTTTAATATATTAATGATGTTGAAAAAATAATTTTATTATAAATGAAATCTGGGAAATGATATTTATAATTATAGAATATTCAAGTGCTGCACATTAAAAAAATAATATGAAAATAATTTTTTAATAATAAATCTCATTTTTTTCAAAAAAAAAAAAAAAAACATAACACTTATTAAACTCATATAACTTTTCTATCATTATTTATACAATTTTATTCATCTAATAAACAAGGTTACAAGAGCCGGGCATATTCAAGAACAGCCTATTACATTGAAAAATATTATTATTTAATTTTTTTTATAACTATAATGAACGTTACAACAAGTAATTTTTTTACATACCGACTTGTACAAATCCTTAAAAAAATATCATTTTGATGGAATTAGTATCCTCAAACTCCTAGGGTTGGAAATTTGTACCAATGTACAAACTATAAAAAAGAGCCCAACAAAAGATCGGCCTATAAGTGAGGAGGAGTAAAGAGAAAATTTCACATTGCTTAAGAAAGAGATTGTTTTGGACTTTATATGAGACATTATTTCCCTTTCTTAATAAAACCTTTTAGAGAATGGTGCATAAACTTTTTTAAGCTAGGCATCCCTCCTTTGATTGAACTTATGTGTAAAAAAAATAATAAACAGTTCGATTATTTTTTCAACTACAGGATCTTTTCCTATATGCACATATTTATGTGGAGCTACCGGACATGGAAGTCTACCCTACAAAGAGTAGATGGTGACCTTAAGAAAGCCAATAAATCCAAAGGTTGATGATGCAACTTTCATTTCACAGCCCTTAGAATGCCAAGAAGTAACAGCATCATGCATGCCCAAAGATCTCTGTTAATAATTTAAGTCTTAGAACACTCTGGTTCTGTGGATGTGGGTGTTAAAGGTAGGTGATGAGGTTCAACAAATCAGCAAGCTGTGGTAGTGCAGTTGTGTTAGATGATTCCTCTCTAAGGATGATTGAGTTTTTTATAAATAGTTTCCTCAGAAAGAAGTGAGAAAGAAAAGTTCTAATATCAGAAGACAGATTTTGATGGATTTCATCAAGCAGTTTGATAGTGGATGAACATGCATAACTATAAGCATAATGCGTGTCAACCTTTCTGGGAATGCTGTTGTCTTTCACAAAACTTTGTTGCTCAATCCAGATTTATTTTTTCATAAAACAAAAGATGAATAGAAACTTAGAAAGATGTGACTCATTCAATTCAGTTTCCACCTGCATTTCACCATCCATTATCTTATTTTGCATCAATTTTATTGATCTCTAAGTTTGCACTGCCCACATGTTGTGCAAATTCTTTTGCTATGTGCTGATTGAAACTTCACTAATCCAGTACAACATACAAGCATAAAAAAAATTTGCAAATAATCAAATCCATAGATTCTTCCATTAGGCATTGATTCTTAACTTGCAATGTTTATGTCCTATCCAGGTCACCAGTTTTGTCCACTGTTTGGTCCCTTTCTCCTACTATGTTCTTCCAGAACCAGTGAGTTTTCCAGAGAAGATAGACTTCCTCAATTGGAACTTGTTTTGTTTCCGGTAAGAGTAAGAAGATGAAGCTGCTCATGGTGATGATTAATCCTCCGAACAGCAAGAAAATTCCATATCTCAGATGACACAATGATGCGAGGAAACACTGTGCTATCAATGCCGTGAAGAAGAGGTTCACACAGACCACAACACTCTGACCAGCCGACCTTGTCTCTAATGGGAAGATTTCACTTGGGACTAGCCAACCCAGAGGACCCCAAGATCTTCCATAAGCCAAGACAAACAAGCATATCACAATGACAAGAAAGATTCCAATTCCTTTTGGGAGTGTTTCTCCTTGACCAAACTTCAAGGCCAGAGTTATGGCCACAGCCACCTAGATCAAATAGAGATGGTTAGTAGTCAATGCAGTAAAGTATTGTTAAAATATTTTTGAGACCAGAGCCTGAAAGTGCAATTACCATGCAAACGATCATTTCACAGCCAGCTTCCAAAAAGAAAGCTCTTCTGCCAAATTTATCCACTAATGCCATTGATATGAGTGCACCAACAACAAGTGCTCCACTGGTGAAAATGGATGAATACAGAGATGCCCCTGAGCCAAAACCCAAGCTTTGGAATATGACAGGAGCATAGAAGAGTATGGAGTTCATTCCAGTGAGCTGTTGGAAGGCTGGGATACCCAAAGCCCCTATTACCAATTGGGGACGGTTCTTCTTTTTGAGCAGATTCCTGAATGGATGTTTTACAGCTCTTGCTGCATTGCTTGCATCAATAAGATCAGCAAACTCAGCATCAACTTTTGTGGTGCCTCTCACTTTCTCCAATACCCTTCGTCCTTCTTCTAGTTTACCTTGTTCGACAAGACTGTTGGGAGTCTCGGGAAGGAAAATACCCCCAATAAACATTAGAGTTGCTGGGACGGTAGCCAAACCAAGAGATAATCTCCATCCCCATGGATGGATCTTTTCTGTACCATAGTTTATGAAGTTTGCTATCAGAATCCCTAAGCAGGTAGTCAATTGGAACAATTGGTTAACCGCCCCTCTGATCTTTGCTGGAGCCATCTCTGAAAGATACAAGGGAACTGCCTGCAACATTAGGACAACAAAAGCAGTAAGTGCATGATCAGGAGTTGCCGCAAATATTTATTTTTAGTTTCTTTGTTAGTTGTTGAGAAGCATCTCACTTGGTTTCCAAATCCAATGCCAACACCAAGGAGGATTCGCCCAATGATCAACATCTCAATGTTCACGGCAGCTGCATTGAGAACTGCTCCTAGAAAGAAGCTGGTTGCTCCAACTAGGATGCTGCCTCTTCTCCCCCATTTTCTGGATACATAGGATGCACCAAACGTAGAGACGAGGCCAGCAAAATATAGCGAGGAGGTAAACAGTGTGAGGATCTGGTTGTCATATTTACAGTAATCGGTTTCATTCAGATGCTGCTGCTTTCTTCTGTACACTTTTGGGAAGAATTCCTTGAGGAAGTCATCCATGGAAGTCACTCCACCTGTTATTAGCATAAAAAGTTCCATTCTTAATGATATTTTATTTTTGGCTGAACATGAATATAATAAAGTAGTCCCTTTTTTCACAGAAGAAACTCAAAAAACTCACAAATATTCTCAGCAATTTCAAGAATTTCTAGGCTGTGTTGGGTAAGTGAAGTAGTCACAACTATTCACTATTATTCACAAAGTTCATTACAATTTACAAACTATTCACTACTATTCACAAATCATCTAAGATCATTTCAGCGTCCAAAATTAGTCTTAAGAAACTTTTAGATTCAAACATTGAAGTTTCTTTTCTTTTCTTTTCTCTCTGCTGTTTCTGCTGTTTTTTCACTTAAATAAATAGGAATATGTAAATGGCAGACACATACACAAGAGTTTGTTGGCTTACAATACAACAGGGAGGAACATTATAGGGAAAAAAAGGGGCTTTTTTGAGGCTTCTGTTTCTTTTAGTAAAAAGGAAAGCACGAAAGGGAAAAGAGACTTGGCAGATGATACCCTCGAATAAGCTATTTGGAGGTGTTGCATATCATGAACCTGCTAACCCAAACCTACTTTTCATGGAAAATGGATTCCACAAGATATACTTTCTGTGTTCCAACTTCCAATAATTTTCCTAATGTCCTGCCTAGTTGAACACCAAAAAGGTCGCGAATTTTGTCCTCACATCTGTTCCAGAATTCCTGTACAACAGGTTCAGAAATCTTCACCTTTTCCCCAGATCTCAGAAATTCGTTCTAGATTTCCAATGAACCTTGACAACGATTATGATAATATGAAGATGATGCTGATTTCTTATTTAGTAAATGTTTTTTTTTTTGGTTTTTTTGTGTGGGGGGGGGGGGGGGGGGGGGGTGGGTGGTGGTGAGGAATAGAAGGATGGCATCATATTAATAAATGAAAACGTAAATCATACAAAACCCAAATCACAGAATTTCCTGATCTTCATGAATGAAAATATCCCAAATTTCCCAGAAAAAACACAGGCAAAAGAAGAATAGCATTGATAGTAAGAAAAAAAAAACCAATGAAAAACACACCTGAAACGCCAAGATCATAACCAAAGAGAGACCCTCCAAGAGCTGCAACAATGCAAGCATATATGAAATATGCAGTAATTCTGTACTCATACAGATGGGCCCTCTTAAGTGTGCCTGGATCTTCGAATGCTCCCCCTGCCATATCTCAAAGCTCCCCCCAAGCACGAAAATTCCGAATATATAGACGCCACCTCCCTTTATAATGAACTAGCCGAACTAGCAACCAGGGTAAAGCACTACTGTGATAAAGGAGGCTATAATAGCCAGAGTCAACCCAAAGAAGTCAGGCAAAAGCAAGAAACAAATATCAATTATGTCAGTTTTCAAAAGTTTCAAACTTTCAAACTAATTGCGCATAAAACAAAAGAAGTAGAAACAATGAGATGATGATGACTTTTTGCAATAGAATATTGACTATTTTACATAGTTTGTATTCATTCCACGCATTGAGGCCCCGCTTGGATTCGGAGATGAGATGAGTTGAGATGAGTTTGGTTTATTTTTTAATATTATTATTATTTTGGGATTTGAAAAAGGTGTGTTAGAATTTGAAAAAGGTGTATTGGGATTTGAAAAAGGTATATTGGGATTTGAAAAAGGTGTATAGGAATTTGTGTTTTGTATTAAAAATTATAAAAATATAATGATGAAATGGAAGTGAGTTGAGATGAGCTCAACCCACTTCCGAATCCAAGCAGGGCCTGAATCTTGCTGGAACATTACCTGGATCTATTCTTCTGTATGAAGAACACCAATACCTTGTATTGTACCGCGCGTATGGCTGCTCAGAACTTCTAACTAATATTGGTCACTGAGATTCAATATATAGGCATGCGTTTGCTGTTCTCTTGATCCTAAAATACAGCGTAACTGTGGGTCACACAGATTAATATCCAACTGAAATTTTGTGGGTATTTATCAACATCAACAAAAAATATATATATTTAAATGTTGCGAAAAGGAAGGGTTTGACAGCTAGTTTGATTTTAACTCTATAAACAAATCAACTACAGTTTAGGCGCACAGAGAGAGAAGAAGAAGAAGAAGAGCACTGATCTTTTGAATCAGTCTCTTTAAAAGTTTCCTATTTGATAGGGAGCCTCTGAAATGGCAATCTTATCCATCTTTGTTTATTTATTTATTATTGTCGCCAACTTGATATGGTTTAGTCTCCTGCATACTCAACTTTTCAATATTTATCTTCAAAATTAGGATTTAAAAAGTTTTCTGTACCTAAATTCAAACAGAGCCAAGAATCCATGAACAAAAAATAATAAAAATAAAAATTGTATTGGAAAATGATATTAAATGCATTGTAATTTATTTCTAATTATGTTTTACATTTCAGATTTCTTAATTTTCAATTTTATTTGTGTTAGACAAATGATTATTTTTTATTTTTTATTTTTTATTTTTTATTTTTTATTTTTTATTTTTTTATTTTTTTTTAAATGTGAAATTTTAAACATATTCCTACATAATTCTTGCGCGAAATTTCTCTTAAAAAAATCCAATTGTATTTATATATTTGATAGATATGATTTGATTTGATTTGGTTTGTGAGAGTAATTTAAGATTTTAAATTTTATAGATCAGATTTTGCTAAATCAATGGTGTGCGTATCTTCAAAACTGACTTGTAAATAAAATAACTAATTACATTATTCTAAGGTCTAGTATTTTTTAGATTAATTATCAGTAAAAAAGAGATGAAGCTTGAGAGTTATTGTTTTAAATATTATCACGATAGAGAGATAACGAGGGGTGCTGACTCTGTTGAGTACGATTTTAATTATATTTTAATTATATTAAAATTATATTTTAATTATAGATCCTACTTTTTCTTAAATATTAGATCAGTGAGTAGGAGTGTTCATCCGGGCCGGATTGTACCCGGCCCAGTTTAAAATTTTATATATTTCTTAACATTTTTAAATTTTTTTTTTAATCTGGAACTCGGATGAACACCCCTATCAGTAAGTATGACTTGCACACTTTAAGACTGGATCAAACGTTACTCATATTATTATTATATATATATATATATATATATTATATTACCATCTTAATTTTATCAAACTATAATGAGGTGGCAATATTGTCCATAAATATTTTATTTTTATTTGAAATGAGATAATAATATAGTATATAGCATTACTCCCGAGTCTAACACTTTCTAAATTATCTTAGCTAATATTTACGTACGTACTTAGCGTACAACAAATTAGACGTCCGTGAAACATACATCGATGGATCATGTTGGAGCCAAAAATATGTTCTTGGCAAACAATATATACATAAAAAATAATATTAATGCAATTATTATTCATATGATATCTTAATTCTTAGTCAACAGCCATTAATCACATTATGTGACCTAAGTGACTATATATTTATCATTTAATTTCTATAAAGTTATCACTTAAATTGATTGATTATAGTTGGAATTTGAGGGGTGCTGACTCTGTTGGTCAGGGTAATATGAAAACTCTTGTGTTAGATAACAATTACAAGACTACCTAATTATTTATATATAAAAAAACGTGATAAGGATACTTAGCACTGGCCAATAAAAATATACGTCGATGTTGGACTTTTTAGAAAAAATATATATATTGACTGAAACCTTTTGGTCAATGTTTTGAGTTAAATATCAGAGTTTTTATTAGATTGTTTTGGAGAGACCTATGAGCTAGTTTTTCAAATATTTTAGATTTTGGGGACATATTTTGTTAGATTAGGAAGGGTTCGGTCGAGCTGTTTAAGGATTGGAAAAAAGTAGACCTTTTAAGGTATATATCTTTTGATCGTAAACGTATTTTATCTAATCAAGTCTTATTATTATAATTTTTTGTTTTTATATTCGGGAACGAGGTTTCGAACTCTAGACCTCTATTTTAAAAGTTAACTGGAGATACTAATCAAACTATAAATTTTTAGCCATCATTACAAATTTTTTAAATTTTTATAAAATATATAAAATTTTTAAAATTTTAAAATAATGATAATATTCTAACAAAATATTATTTAACTTTTAATTTTTATTTTATCTCAATTCATCTCATCGTAATTTATTATCTAAATCACACCTAAATATAAATGGATAAGGGGAGGAGATTTTTGAAACTTTGTAAGTATTTTAAGGATAACAGTGTTATTTTAAAATTTTTTGACGGAGGTTGATACATTATGAGTAGCATGGTGCGAATCATGATACGCGGAACCAAGAATTTGTTTCGGATTTGACAAAGTACCTAAAAAAAATTGAAATTGTATTATTTTCGTAAAAAAGTTCTTACTCCAACTAGTTCTTTCTTAGGAAAGAAAAAACTCGTTACAATTACCTTTCTAATCAGTTTTAGGATCATTTTATACTATTCATATAAAAACTTATAAATAGTATATGAAAAATTAATCATTTATCTAACAAAAAATTTATATACGATCATTTTGTGTATTTTATTAATATGATTACTTTGCGTCACTTTTTTTTCTAATATAAAATAATTATTTTGGTCAAAAATATCAATAAAATGCACAAAATATTTATAAAATCAATTATATATAACATAACTTGATACATTTAAACATAAATCACTATATGAATTTTTTTAAAATAATTCCAGACTAAAAATTGAGAAGCACTTTGAACCGATGTCTCTTACAAATACTTTTTATTGAAAACAAATAGAAATAGATGTTGAGGAATAAATCTCATATTGTATGTGGATAAGGTCTTAGACATGCTTATAAGTATTGTGTAATTTTCTCTCATTGGACCGGTTTTATGTAGATGAATTAAGCCCATAAATTTCTACATGGTATTAAAGTCTGCCACAGGACGAATGTGAGCCCATACTACTTACCCTGTAATAAGGACCAAAAAAATTATTGGCATGCACATGAAGAAGGGTGTTGAAGAATAAATCTCACATTTCCTGTGAACAATGTCTTGAATATGCTTATAAGTAATGTGCAATCTTATCTCATTAGACTAGTTTTATGGGATGAGTTAAGTTCATAAATTTCTCCCGCAACCACCTAAAGAATTGATGAAAAATCCCAAGTCTCTGTATTATAGGAAATCTTTATCCCCCTCCTGACCCCATCTCTCTCTGCACTCTCTCTCTTCTTCCCTCTCTCTTCTTCACTCTGTCTTCGTCGAGGACCTCCTCTCAGATTAATACCCAGAAAGCTGCACTTCCCTACACTTGCAAAGCACCCTTCTCTGATTACGTAGTCATTGCGGGTGAAACTCGGTACTGGATGGGATAGTTGGGAGGCGATGATCTTGGGATGGAGTTAGCTTTGATCCATAGATATAATATATCTTTCCGATAAAAAATATGAAAAAATATTTATTTTCATCTTGCGAATACGTATCTCTATCCCTTTGGATTAGAAACCCAATGTACTTTGTTAACATTGTTAAGCCTCCATGGTCAAAGATCCATCAGTCTCTCAATTTCATTTTATTTCTCATATCAGATAGGAAATAAATCCCAACACTCCTATGGAGCAAGAGTATTGCATTTATGTGCAGAGAGAGAGCGAGCAAAGAGAGGAGGGGGTAGGAGTGACAATATGTCACACGACTCGTTAATCTAATACGAACATGAGACGATAATAAAAGGTTAGGGTTTAGTCTTAAAGAGTTTCGGGTCAAAACGGGTTGACCCGTTATGACACGATTAATTAACGGGTTGATAGCGGGTCAACCTGTTTTAACCCGCTATGACACGTTATGACAAGTTAAGAAAGTTAAAATTACAAGTATACCCTTACATTTAAAAGTAAAATTGTTAGAATCTTAATTTTAATATTTTTATTATTTGTATTATAATTCATACTTATAGTTAGTATTATAATTTTTATAGATGTCGTGATTTTAACATTTGTATAAAATTATACAATTTATGCTAAGTTTAATTAAGTCAAACGGATTAATTTTAGACATATTCAACACATTTACATAAACAGGTTGAAACGTATTAAATTTTGTCATATTAATTTATTTTGTAATATTCATTAATGAGTCATAACGGGTTGATACGACACGACACGTTATGTTAACGGGTCGTGTTAGGGTTTGAGATTTTGACACGATAAGCTTAACGGGTCGGGTTAGGGTTGACCTATATAGTATAATATACATGTCTTGATACGACACGAACATGATCCGTTGACACGATTGGACATCCCTAGAAATGGGTCAGGAGGGGTATGCATCAATCCCCTGTAGTCGAGAGATTTGGGTTTCGTTAACAACCCCTTACGTGTCATGTTTCTATTTGACTCTAATAAAAAGTACTTATAGGAGACTCATGTTATAAGCATATATTTAAGATTATGGTAGAAAATATAATTTATAACTAAAAAACTTATAGATTATAACTTAAATAATAAATTATATATTTCAAAAATTATTTATTGTTTGATAAATATATATTTAAAATATTTTTAAAGTTAGTTATAATTTTTTAAAAATATATAATTATTTGCAAAAATCTTTTTATAAAAGTTTCAATTTGATACGTTTTGAAAAAATAGACTTTCAGCTTTTTAGGTAATTAAAATATTTTCTATAAATTTATCAAATATATCATTTTTCTTTAAAATAATTTTTAAATATTTAAAAATATTTTTTAAGTTTCCAAACGCAACTCTAAACATTACCTAATTACCTAAGTTATTATCTTCAAAACTTCCTTTTACTAGAGAAAAATACTAATATGTTCACTTATTTTGATTATTTTTTTTACATCTCATGTATTTTAAATTTTAAAAATTTTAAAAAAAATTTCATTTAATAGTTAAAAAGGTAATTATTAATATATTAATAATTTTTTCATATTTTTTAAAAATATTTTAAAATAATAAATAAATAAAATTAATATTTTGACCGTACAGTACGCTACATAATACCCGCTGTAGCGATCCGAGCAGCACTTCCCTTTGCAAAATTGGTCTCAAAAAACACGTAATTAAGGCTCGTTTGTTTATTAGGATAAATCAAAATTTTAAAATATATTTTAAATTTATTATTATATTTTTTTAAATCTTCATATAAATTATAATAAAAGATTTATTTTTTTCAAATTCTAAAACATCTTTTTCAAATCTCAAAATAATACTAATATTAAAAAAATATTTTATAATAATATATTATTTTTAATTTTTATTTCATCTAATCTCATTTTTAAAAATAAATTAGGCGCGTAATTAAGTAATTTATCGACCTCACCTCATAGGACTTTTTGGTAAGCCATGTGTCGATCTTTGCTTAGCTGACGTATCTACGTCAACCCATTTAAAGCTGACCTTGCCATGTGAGAATCATCTTATTTATTTTCTAACTATAGATTACTATACATATCTAGTTGAGAGTTTTTAAAATAGATTAATACAGATTAATCTATCCCTATATGATTTTTTGCACAAAATTCACAAATTGGATTAGTAGATTGAATAACACTCATATTGATATTGTCTAACTTTTTAGATAAAGTTTCAATTTAAGCAGCTAAAACAGAAAAAGAATCAATTCCATAAGCTCCCTAGATTCTTTTTGGTGCCACTCGATCAGCTGGCCATCGATAATTATTAGTTGTCATCTCCTCGACCAACTCATGTGTCTTCTATTGATGTCTTCATCAAAGGCCTTCTGGCAGGCCACATCAATCATTGTACGTATTATAGATAGGAGTGTAATCGATCTGATTCGATCTGATTTTGACTAAAATATAGAATCGAACTAATATCATCGATTTTGTAAAATACAAAATCGGTTACGACTCGATTACCCTCTAAAACCGATAGTATCGATTTTACCGGTTTCGGTCTGGTTTTCGAGTTTTAATAAATTATAAATTTCTAAAATATATATATATATTTTCCTTAAAAAATATAATTTAAAAATCTATGTTATGTTTAAAGCATACGATTGATTAAGTTTTCATGTTTAAAATTAAACTTTTATTTTATAAATATTATAAAATTATTTATATATAATTATAATTATATATAATATAAAAATATATCATATATATAATATTTAAAAAATAATTTTAAATATATAAGTAATATGACCGATCTGGTTCGGTCCGGTCCGATTCCAAATTGTCTAGAACCGGAACCGGACCAGTTCTTACCGGTTTTACATTTCTAGGAACCGGTCCCGAACTGGATCGGTTCAAAACCGGTTTAACCGGTCCAGACCGATTTTCTGATTCTCCAATTTTTTTGAACACCCCTAATTGTAGGTTGCAAACCGTTATAGAAGGTTTGCACTTAAATCCAAACAGAAAGTCCATGATGTGAGCACTTTCTAACAATTCTTTATACACTTTCCAAACTTCATAAAGCAACTCCATGTCAAATTAGACAAAAGTGGTGATAGCATTTCGTATCTTCACAGTTTTGGTTGGGAAAGAGCTTTGGTAGAAACATTTTAGCCAAGTTGTCCCATACACAGTTTTAAATACCGTGCCGTACCGGCCGGTACGGCCGGAATTTGCCGTACCGGCCGGCGGTACAAAAAATATTACTTTTCGTTTCGGCCGATTTTTCGGCCGTACCGGCCGGTACGGCCGAAATTGGCCGAAAAATGTCCGGTACGGCCGGTACCGGCCGTACCGGATTTCGGCCTTCCCAGTTTTTTTTTTTTTTTTTTTTTAATTTTTTAATTTTTTATTTAATTTTTTACTATGTTTTAACCTCAATTTAGACTAAATTAATTACATACATATATTTATCTATATAATTTATTTATATATTAACTATTATTTTGAAATATAATTTATAATTGTATTTATATATATAATTTATTTATGTATAAATTATTCCGAAACGGTACACGAAACGGTACCGGTACCGAAATATTTCGTTTCAGTGACTTGACCGGTACCGGTACCGGTACGGTATTCAAAACATTGGTCCCATATAGTTATGGTTAACGATGAAAATGAGTTTAACCATATTTTTACCTTATCTTGGAGGAGAATGGAAAGAGTCTCAATCTAATAGCATAATCAAAAACTCATTATGTTTAATGTATCACATAAATCTAGAAAATTAGCCATGCGAGCATTTGAATCATCATGTGGCATGCCACTGGGTTGCACTGTTGAGACCACCATTAGGTTTTATTTCAAAGTTATAGGCTTGAATGGCTGGCCGTCTAATGTTAGAAGTGGCTCTGATGACCAAAGGAATAGCATAATCTCCCAAAGTCATGTTTCTAAGTTGATCTTCCATGGCTTCATTCTCAGTTGTGAACTCATTTTTCTCTTTGTTCAAATGATGAAGGATGCCTTCAATTTCGGGATCAAAAGGTACCAAATCCAAGTTTCGAGTGCATTTCATGTACAACTTAGGAAACTTGAAAAGAAAATTAAAAATTAAGACTAAATAAAGAAAAATCAAATTAACTTAGAGCTAGTAGGTATTAAAAGAAATAGAAGATAAATAAATCCCGGAAACGCAGCTAAAAATTTGTAAAAAATTGTAAGTGCATAAAATCATAACATATAATATAATCATAAAGAAAGATGTCCAAACCACGAGAACTATTTACCTAACAATTGAAATGAACCTAATTCCAAATTATTTGAATATCAAGAAAAGTGGTGGATTTTGAATTTGAAAAATAAATTAAATAATTAAATTAAATAAAAAAAAAATAATTGACCACGCACTTAAAAAAAAAAAAAAAAAAGATTTCACTCAAGAAAAAAACACTAAGGCATTTAACTCACATAACTAACGAATCTTAGATTCTAACCATACAATCAATCAATTATTATTCTATTTAATGACAAAATATTGTAACTTATCTAAGATCCTGTTTATGTGCTTAAACAGAAGATGAAGCGCAGTGGAAAGGGTTGATGTGATTGAGTGTAATGATTGCTGTGTAAAGTGCAGAGGATTTAAAGAGGAAGCCTTCGACAATTTTGTTAGTTAATAAGTGATTGAATACGTACGGTGCCGTTTGATTTAATGAACTAGTAATTATCTTAGTTGGTTTTGAATTGATACGGTACGTGTAGTTCCTTTTAATGAGTTGTAATAGAAGTTAGCTATGACAGGTTGTACATATATGTGTAATAAATATCCCATTCAGAATTCATTTGGCATGGAAGGTTAAACATTGTCGTTTAACCATCTTGCAGAGAAGTCACGACTCAGTATAAAAGTAACCATGAGTTGAGGTTGGCCTGGAACCGAGTGAAATTCACTCTCATCTCTCTCTCTCTCTCTCTCTCTCTCTCTCTCAATTATTAATTATGAGCTTAATTTATTTTGTGTTTTATAAAAAGGAATTAGATATATAACTCATAATCATATTTTGGTTAAATCTAATATATTGAGTGATCATTTAGGATTTTTACACTTTAGTATATAGAATTATATCTTATTGAATGTAGTAAATTACATATATAGACTTGAAAATTTGAAAATCTTATTCTAAATTTTTTTTAAATTTTATTGAAATTTGAGTCTTTAATAAAAGGACTCTATAAATCTTTTATATATATAATTAGGTCTCATATTCTCTCTATGTATGTCTATTGATTTGTCTTATTAAAGATTAATACTTTTATAAGGAGTAAAGAGAAAAATATTTAACTGCTAATATTTGTGAAAGTATAAGAATCGCTTTCAACATGTCTTCTATAAATATTTTTTTAAACCGTGATTTGTTGAGGTAATTCTTAGTTCTAGCATGATTTAAATTATATTCAACAATTGGTATGAGTGCCTACATGCTATGATTGACTTTTCTCTTGTTTTCCCAATTGTTTCTGTTCCTATAATAAATTTCTTTTCAATTACTATTAGTTTCAGTTATTATTATTATTTTTCTTTACATCTGACGCCGAATGAAAATTTCTGAATGTGAATGGTTTCTATTACCGTATAATATTTAGATTAGAATATATTTTATTTATTTATTTATTTTTGGTCAAGCACCAATGATAGGTATAACTTTGATGGCTATTCTGTTTATTTGCTTATCTCATTGTAACTGTACGGACGTGTTTTTGCAAGATATATATTTATATCTTCCTTAGTACAGATATTAGTGATTGAGAAATGATAGATGCAGTCATGGAGTTGCAAGCGGCGTGCAGTCGCTTTGGAAAAAAGTGAATATATATGGGACCCACGTGAAAAAGTTAACTTTTTTTCTAAAACGACTGCACGTCGTTTGCAACTCCACGACTGTATGTAGCATTACCCTTAATGATTTTGTGTTTGGATATTCTTGGTAATATATATTTGAACTTCTCTTACTAATTTTTATTTCTTAATCACATTTAAACTCTAACTTGGACTATGACAAGTTGATGATTATGAACTAATTTGTGATTGAATTTTTATGGGCATTATCATTATCCTTATTTTTTTTATTAAAAGAAATCTTTTAAAATATTAGTAGATGATAACTACTAAAGTGGTACAATCATTGATATTTACTCCTTTATATTTATATATATATATATATATATATAAGATATCATTGCATTTTTTAAATTATTGCACATAATAACCTGCCCAAAGGTATTATTGTGTGTGATATTTTAAAAATTGTGAGAAATACTTAATGAAATTCCATTAGTTTAGAAATTTCTTTCTACCTAAGGTAATGGTATTTCAAAAACTAATATGATTTTATAACGTGTTTTAAGAGTACCTTATAGCATGTTGTTTAATAACCCAAATGTGACTTTACAATGATGCACCAACGCTCTTATCGTAATAAAGCTTATATGGTTTCGAACTTAATTACCAATTATCTAATTAATAGCTCACGTTAATTGGATTTGTTATGTTTGTTATCATTCATTGATTACATGCATTATGTTTGAATGATAATTAAATAAATGATATTATTTCATGTTTCCACAAATTTGAGCGCCTCATCTATTTCAAGTAATCAATTATTTGCTATTGAAATTAAAACTAGAGATCTGATGGATAAATTGATGAGTATGAAATATGATAGTACCTCATTCACCTTAGTTTGCTTTGAGTCTTCTTTAGTATACATGCCTTTAAATTCTTGGTAGATAGACTTAGGTCCAAGTATTCATATTGCGAATTCCTTGCAAAGATTCATAAGCAAACTGAAACCAAATAAGAATGAAATGAACTTATGAGTTGGGAATGGAGTTCAAGTTAAGGTTGAATTTATAGGAGTAGTACAGTTATATTTGGAGTCTGGTTTTTCTCTTCTTTTGAAGAACACAATATTTGTACATTCAATAAGATAGTTTAATTTCCTTATCAAAACTTAATAATTCTGATTTTTCCTTTAAGTTTGGTAACATAAAAGTTGAGTTATTTCATGATTCTCGTTTGGTTGGAAATGGTTTTTATGTGATGGTTTATATAGATTGTCTTTGACTTCTTGTGATAAAGTTTCTTGTGTTACTAATGTAACAAAGAAATGTTCTTAATTCGTGAATCATCTTCTATGTTGTGGTATAAAAAGTTAGGGCACATTTCAAAGGAAAGAATATAGAGATTAATAAAAGTTGAGATACTTCACTCACTAGATTTTTCAGATTTTGATATTTGTGTGTGTTGAACCCAAGGTTTCAAATCTTGTATCTACGTATAGATTTTAATGATAACAAATAAATTCAAGACTCAAGCTCAAATTGTTTACGCATGAATAGAGTTAAGCACATAAAAAAATCAAGCATGAGCAAAAAGAAGATCAAGTCTACAAATGAAGCTCATAAAGTAATTTTGTACTCTTAAATTTTGAAATTGGATTAAGGCTCAAAATTAATATTTTCTCATAAAGTATCAAATTACATTTTCTACATTTGCATAACTTTATTAAAATATTTAATTTCAATTTTTTTTTTTTTTTACATATGCATAAAAATTTGAATTTGTAAGATGATTGATTGTCATTTTTAACATGTGCATGTGTTGTTTGACAATCTTGAAGGGTGGTTGTGTGTTTTTTTGACCAATACAAAAGATAGATGATTTTGTTTGAAAATCTTGAAGGGTGGTTGTGTGTTTTTTTAACATATGCAAAAAGAAGATGATTTGGTTTGAAAAATAAATCATACTCATTTTGTCATGTATAAAAAGTAAAATATTAGGTTTGATTTTTTTGAAAAATGAATGGAGTTGTCTTTGACAAATATTAAAAGGATGTGTTTTTATTTAAATCTTTTGAAAAGTGAATAGTGCTCTTATTTGAAATATGAACCTTTTCAAATTTGAATATGAAGATTCATTTGCTTATAAATAGCTCACTTGAGTTTTGCAAAAATCAACAACAAGAGCTTATACATCAATTGTTAAGTTTTGCATCATTTTTTCAAAGCTCTCATTCTTTCTTATTTAAGTTTTGTGCCTTAATTTTTGCTCATTGTGAGAGAGATATAGGTTGTATTGTATTATTTTTATCTCACTCATTGAGAAGTGTATTCTGATAACCTATCCACTATCAATTTTTGTATTTGTAAGAGGGTGCGTATAACTCTTATTTATGTAGAAGGTGTTTTACACAGGGAATAGTTGAATCACCAAATGTATTAAAAATCTAGTCACCAAATGTGATAAAAACCTAATCACCAAGTGTGATGAGTCTAGTCAAAACATGAGTAATTTTGCAAAGTCAAAATATGCTAGGGACACTTGGGCAGAATAGTGTTTCTGAAAGATAAAATCGAATTCTGAAGAATATGGTTAGAAGTATGATGGGCAGAACAATTTTGCCAAAATATTTATGGGGTGGAGTTTTGAAAACTGCTATGTACATTTTGAACAGGATTCCCAATAGAGTTGTTTTAAAAACTCATTTTGAATTGTGGATAGGTCATATGCCAAGTTTGACTCATTTCAAAACTTGGAGATATCCAGCTGAGATTAGGATTTATAATCATCTTGAAAAGAAATTAGATCAAAAATCCATTCCTAATTATTTTATTGGGTACCTAGATAGATCAGAAGGATTAAATTTTATTGTTCTCATCGTGGCACTATAATTGTTGAGTCCGTTACTGCAGAATTTTTGAAAAATGATGTTAGTGATAGTGGTAGTTCTATGTTGAAAGAATTTTTAGTTGAACTTAATCAAGTTGTTGTTCCAGTTTCTATTATACAAGAAAGAGTTATTTCTCAACCAATTGAAATAGTTAGAGAAGAAAATGAGCAACAAGAAGAACTTTTAATAGCATTGTTTAATTATTACATTGTCTATTTATAAAAATAGGTTAGATATATAGCTCATAATGGTACTTTGGTTAAATCCAAAATGTTGAGTAATCATTTGGAGTTTTTGCACCTTAGTATATAGGATTATATCATATTTAATGTGGTAAATTACGTATATAGGCCTGGAAGTTTAAGAGTCTAGCTCTAAAGATTTCCTAAGCGCTATTGGGATTTGAGTTGGCATTTTCTTGTCTTTCTTTCAATTCACGGCATATATCATAAAAAACTAAACTACATGCATCATCTCTCAAATTAATATGCACAGCAAATCACTCAATTAGTGGTCAACAACTGAAAGCATTAAACTTAATGATAAAAACGATAAAATTATAATCACATAGAAATAAGATTTAAGAATTATAATAAAGAGGCTACATTGTAGCTTTAGTAATAGAAATTGGCTCATAATAAAATCAAAACAAATCATAATAATTTTGGAATTAGTAATGAAGATTGTACAAATAGGAGATAAAGAGTTACGAAGAGAACTGTATGTAAATCGAGAGTCTTAATCGTCAACTCTAATTTGGCTTATGCCATCTTCTTTTTTTCCCAAGCTTTGAATTCCTCTTCAATGGTTAAAAAAATCCTCTTTCACAAGGTTTTGGTCATCCTCCCTCTTTAAAATAGACCCTTATTTGCCTCTAAATTTATGGCCTATTTTCTCTATTTATATCTCATTTTTTGAAAAATACCTCAAAATAAAAGTTGTAGGATTTTCTCTTAACTACTGTAAAAAAATTGTTTATTTGTGACTAACTATTTTTTGTGAAAATAATTATATGCTGATAAAACGAATTTGTTTTGATCGTAAATAGTTATTCTAGTCGCAAATAGTCCGTCACAAAGACTCGTTTATCTTAGTGAGCTCTCTGTATATACCAAAATCATCCTTTTTAGAGTTGTGTAACAGAAGTTATACTTTAATTACTGAAGGATGTTTTAGAAAAATTAAAAAATGAACATATTTTGGGATTCTTGTTGAAAGAAATTTCCTCCTTTACAGACTCTTGAAAAGTTTTTTTAATTTTCACGACTCATTTAATTTATTTATTCCTAAATAAAATAATTAAAAATTCTAAACAAAATTAATGCAAACTAGTATGAAATTAATAAGAATAAAAGTATGATAAAATTTGTATAAAAATTAAACACATAATTCACTGCTTAAAACTGGATGTTTTCGGATATTCCAAATTCAGTGGACATGATGACATTGATCGGTTTGTTTTGTTTAGCTTTCACGTACAGCTAAGAGTATTCACGGAAAGAGTATCCATCACAAGAAGCTATATTGAAGAGCTCTGAAAATGGTTTCTTTTCTTTATGTTGTATGTAGAAAATGATATACTTTTGACCAAAATAATTAAGCTTATTGTTTGCTGCGATTGCAAATTCTATGGATTGCAAACGTTTACCAGTTTGTATGTCTACAATAGGCTCAGAAACGCCAGCTGACAAGGTTGATATTTTTTTCCCTGGAGATAAGTTTTTTTTTTTTTAATTTCTAAGCAAACGAGTTTATAGATAAAATAATTAAAGGAAGCATGATACAAGATTTTGTGGAGTAGAAGTTCCGAACAACCATTCCAAAACAGACAAATACAACACTAAAGAAAAGAAAGGTTTTGGAACCAAAAAAGGCTCCCACCCGTTCTCTATAAAGGAGATGTCGCTAAAAGTGATAAAGTAGTTTGATAAACAGACTAACACACTGCAACTAAAATTCGTAGGGAGATGAGTGTTGCAGCTTGTTCATTTGGACTGATTGTCGTAGTCTTCCACGACCACTACATCTTGATGATAATTTGTTAGGGAAAACAAGAACATAGGAGCAAGCAACCAAATGGTGAGTTGAAGCACCGACGAAAGACCTCCACTGTTTGTGGTGGCACATGAGGGACACATGCCACATTAGGCAAAAAATTGGTTGTCGATTCTGAGATAACCAAGGCCACCAATCCCAGCAAAGCTGCGCGTGAAGCTGGCAAAGGCTTACAAGTATAGTGGCGCATGAATCTCATGCACAGTGTTAGCCACACATAAGTCTTACACGCCGCACTTTTGAAAAAAATTTCTTCGACTGCCAGAAAGATCGGCAGTTGGAGGAATTGCAGGCAAGGCGTGTGGAGGTCTAGGGGGGTCGGAAGGCAGCAGATCGACAAATTCATGTGCTACAGATGGAAAAAAAGGAAAAAATCAAAAGAAAAATTATGAATAATTTCGATTGACACCAGACGGAAGGGGGAGAGGAGTCTAAGCTCCAAACTCCCTCTGGGTGAAGAGGGATGGCCGATGGCTGGGTAAATTGGGTTGAGAGAGAGACGTCTAGAGAGAGATTTTTAGTAACTTGTCTCTCCTCGTGTCTCCCTGTTGATAAGTTGAAAATGATGAATTTGTTTCTGCGTGCACGTGCGTCGGTATATAATGATAGCTTTTTTTTAATAATGTTAGAGTATAATGTTCCTGATGTTATGAATTATTAGGGGCGGTTCACGCCCTCTTAATTATTTTGTGAATGACCCCACCACTATTATTTTAAATCTTGTACAGTAACTTGCATAGTAATTTCAACGCCTATAAATATGGGTTTCAGTTGTTATGAAATTTATAAGAAAATATAGAGAGAAGAAAGTTTCAAAAAGTTTCTTAAGAGTTTTTTTTATAGTAGTAGCTTTATTTTTAGTTTTATAACACCTAAATTTATATCAATCATTTTACTCTCTTGATGTGACATCATAATATAATATCAACACGTGATTTATTAACAAATTAAAACAAAAGCATAAAATGAAAGAAAGAATTTAAGATTTTTTTTTTTGGTATTTCTAAAGGCTTATTTGTTTTGAATATAAATATATATATATTGAATTTTTTTAATAAATCACATGATACTAGATAGTGTACAACATCAAGATAGCGAAGTGAATAGTACAAATGATAAGATATATTACCATTATTATTTAGATACTATCTTATATGCAAATATAATATTTAAGCATATGGAGTGGGTGCGCATAGAAAATAGAAAATTATATATGATGGAAAATAAAGAACTTTTGGCCCACCTTTTCAGCTTTCGAATCACTTGCATAAGATTTTTAGTTTCAATTTGATGTTCCTTAATGATTTGATCAATCTGTTGGGTCAAGTAGTTGAAAGGTTACAGGTGTCAAGAACCCATCCTGTTTAAAAACCGATCCCATGTGAAGCTTCAAAGAAACCCATCCTGTTTTGTGTGTGTTGTTTGCAGTTTGGTTTCTATATATTATTTAACAAAAGAATATGTAATGATTAATTTTCACTTGAGTTTTTGACAAATTTCCAGCTCAGCTGCATTTTCCCTTCATGCTGAAATTATCTCTCCTTTTTTTTTTTTGTGAACTTGCAAACATGCTTTCGATTTTACTGAACAAAACTTTCAAGAAAAATATTTTTGTAAAAATAAATCAGAGGAAATGAGTACATGTGTAATGATAATTATTACATCTTTACCCATTTTTAACCAGATTAATTGGAAGTGTTATTAACAGTGGTGCAGTGATGGTAGAAGCTAGGTTAGTACAATAGGTTATTTATTTTGTGTTGAAAAATTGTAGTGACTTATCCCAACCTGTTACTAAGGAAAAACTTTATAAAAAAAAATAGCGAGGGACAGTAAAGAAACTCAATATAAGGATCTTAGGTTGGTTGGGAATTGTGTTCCTTGGCCAGCTGCTCCACTCCTCAAAGGCTTTGACTTATTGTTATCAGTGAGAAATATATTAGTTTATTTATTTTTATAGGTTTTTTGTGGTTATATAAATTCACTTGTATATTTATTTATTAAACACCAAGAATTATTGATAAATTCTCTTGTGGTTATATGTTATGTTCTATGTTCTTGATAAATAAAATCAAGTGTTGCCTTTGATTCTTTGAAGAGTCCAAATTACCAAGAATTGTGAAATTGTTTAACATTTACCTTTTTTCATCTTCTTTCTTGCCCATAAAAATGATTTAAGAAATAAATAAACAAGAGAATTTATATGACCACAAAAAATCTATAAAAATAAAGAAACTAATATATTTCTCATTGATAACTATGGGTGTTCATCCGGGCCGGGTACAACCTGGCCCGGTTTAAAATTTTATTTATTTTTAACATTTATTATTTTTTTTTTTTTTAAATGTTTAAGGAAATTTCGAATCCGAGTTCCGGATTTGAGAATCCGGAATCCGGATGAACACCCCTATTTATAACAATAAGTAAAAGCCTTTGAGGTACAACAAGAAACCCATCATCACCTCTCAGGAGATCCAGACTGCAGTGTGGCTCGTGCAACCCGTTGAACTCGCCAAGCACGCTGTTTCTGAGGATACAAACGTGGTCACCAAGTTTACTAGCTCTTAGACGTAGTGGTGCATAAAAAATGGGTACTAGTAATTAAATATTTATAATAAAAAAAAGATTATTAGAGACTAAATTAGATTATTTGTAACTAATAAATAATAGTAAATAAACAATTTTTTTATAATGCTGATTGATATTTTTTGTGCAAAAGTGAATCATATTGAAGAAGGAGATCAAAACGCACCGCATCAGTCAGGCATCTTCAATGCACCGTTTCATGCACTTGACGTTCTTTTTCTCCCACCCATATTAAAATGCACCGTTTCATTTTTTAACTGGCATGCCAGCTGGATTCATTTGGCAGCTGTCCACCAAAATAATTGTATATAGATTTTTTGTTTCTATTTTGAATTATTATCTTTTTTTTTTTTTTAAAATTTTTAAAATTTATTTTAAATCATCTTATTTCAATTTTAAATTTAAATAGGACCTAAATCAATTAAGCTAGTAGATTCAAACCGTTGACCTTTTGGCCATGTTTTAATGTCAAGTACTTGTCAATATATTTTTAAACAAAGGTTAGGCGTAGGGATTCCTTCTCACGCAACCTTTATTAGATCAGAGGAATAAATGGCATAAAATCACATAGATCATTGGCACTAACTACCTCAAACACCAGTTTGTCTTGACCAAATAAAATTATATACTTAGAACAAACAATATGAAATCTCATGTTAAGACCATCAAATACACTAATCATGTTAATTCACCCATTGGCATGTTCTAAAAAATGTCATCTCAACACCACTTAAAAAAAGAAAAAATAACTCAACAGATTGTACTCCCATGGATCACATAAGGGTCAATTTTGAAGCAAGTTTCCTATGTTGAATAGTTCAAATTATTGCATTAATATAAATTTGGCAGCCTGAATGATGTCAAATAATTCCATTTACGTTTGATGTAGATCCAGTGATGTCAGATGGTTTATTTCTTACTATTATTATTACCCATAGGATAAGGCAGACAAAGTCATTGGCCAAACCTTGCCAACTACTATAATCTTGATCTCCATGACTACCATATCTCAAGCATTAAATATTTAATTAAAATTATAAAATTTAATTGGTTTACATATAAACAGCCTAGATAGAAACAAAACTAGGAAATTGACAAATCAGAAAGATTATCCTTGGGGTAAGTATATTTGAAAGGTCCATTTCAAACTAACCCTTTATGAACTTGGAAGTTTTCTCCAGAAAAGACTTGGAACATTTTCCAGAAGATGCTTGCTGCAGAACTTTAAGAAATCTGGCCGGAAAGTTCTGATATTTTCACTAGACCCCATGAATCGATTAAGTTTTCTCATTTTGCAACTCAATTTCATGTTCTTCCTTGTCAAAGCACAATTTTCCTCAAACCAAGGGGATGGTTCACGAAGTTTTCAACCAAGTCTTGGTGTTGTCTTAGGAATCCTCTTAATCATGTTCTCCGTGACAGTTCTCCTTCTGCTCTATGCCAAATTCTATCATCAGAGAGGATCTGTTCATGTCAATACACACAACTTAGGATTTCTCAGATCAAATTCTCGATTTTCTGGGATCGATAGAACTGTTATTGAGTCGCTTCCTTTCTTTAGATTCTCTTCGCTAAAGGGTACAAGGGAGGGACTTGAATGTTCAGTCTGTCTATCCAAATTTGAAGATGCCGAAATCCTTCGGCTGCTGCCCAAGTGCAAGCATGCTTTTCACATTGAATGCATCGACAATTGGCTTGTCAAGCACTCGAGCTGTCCCCTTTGCAGGCACACGGTAAGCGCTGAAGACCCATCAATTTTTACATATACAAACAGTATGAGATTGATGGAGCAATCAGAGCGGAGAGTTGACTCCAATATCGATCTCTTTGTCCAGAGAGAAGACGAGCATAATATTCGAGGGTCTTCAAGATTCAGTATTATTGGAGGTAGCTTTCGATCAAAAGCTGAAAAGGGCAGTAATTATAATAAGGAAGAGAAATCGTTGATCCAGAAAGAAGATGGTGAGGGAGATGATCAGGATCATCATAAAGTCTTGCACAAGCACAACCACAAGATCATTTTTTCTGACTTTGTTTTCAAGAATCGGTGGAGCAGTGTGAGTTCTTCAGACCTGATGTTCTTGAACTCAGAGATGATAAACGCCATGTCTAGCAACAGATTCTCTTCTCTCAATCTCGATTCAAACAAAGAGCAGTCCTCCATGGCAAGAGATGTAGAAAATGAGCAGGTTATTAAGATCAAAGAAGAGATGGAGATGAAGAGATCATTTGAAAGCAGGATTAGCACCCTGAGCAATACTGGTCCAGTTTTGGTTCCAGGCCTTGCTTCTGCATCTGATTTTGAAGTAAATATTAGCCAGACATCGAGGCTTATGAATCAAGGAGCTGAGAGAAGATCAATGTCAGAAATCACTGCTGTTTCAAGACATGGAGATTCGGGTATGATCAAGAGCAGAATTGGGGAGTCGTATATAGTTGGAAATGGGGTGAAAGAGGAAAGACTCAGGCGGCTTTGGTTGCCAATTGCCAGAAGAACAGTTCAATGGTATGCTAACAGAGAAAGAAGGCCCCAACAGAAAAAGAAAACACCACAAGCATTAGATGTATAATTCAGATTATAGATAACTCCAAATAATGCCATTTCCACTACTTTTACTCGAATTCATGGATACAGTTTCATGTAGATTTTAGTTGATATATACTTTGATAAAGATGGGAATAGATATACATTTCGTTTTTCATATGTGTTATTTCTCAAGTTGCGCACATGGTTCGGAATTTCTGATGTTCTAATGAAATTAGTTTTCATCAAAATAGATAATAATAAATAAATATTAAAATATATATATATATATATATATAGACATCAAGGCCCCAATTTATTTGTCAAAGCTGGCCTTTGCACTTTTAGTTGAAATTGTGAAAATTGTGAACCTCTCGAGATGAAGCAAGATTTTTGTCATACCTTGCAATAGAATAATATTGTCAATGCTAAATATTGTCAGTGCTATGCTTTGCCTATCTTTTGAGAAACTAGTCTGTAAGGTAAAGTCTGTAATCGTAAGGACGCAATGCCAGTGGCGTAAGCCGCATAATTTGCAGTGCCTTTAGCTTTGAAAAATGGGAAGAGAGGGTAAACAGCGGATATTATTCAATTTCTTTTTTATTTTTATTTATAATAAAAATATTTTATTATTTTATTTTATGTAAAATATAATTTATTTTTAAATTAGATTAAATTTTATAAAAAATGACTAAAATATCTTTTGAGAGAAGAGACGAAGATAAGATAAAATTAATACTGTCCTATTCAATTATAAAATATTAATATATACTATTTCTTTTCAAACTTTGCCCAATATAGATCCACCACTGAAAATGATGGTGAGGTACAGCGTGATCGCGACCTTTGGGTAGATGGGTTGGATGAGAAGTTGTTAAACATTCTCAATTTAAAAAAAGCCATATTAGGAAGAATTTAATATTTATTATACACGCTTACATAAATAATATATATAAATAATACATATATATTATTTATGTGAATGTATGTGTTAAGGTCATAAAAATCGGCCAACAGGTCGGTGTGAGAGAAAGAATTATTTCCAACCCATTGGTGCGAGTTGGGCTTCATTTGAGGTCGTTTGGGGCTCCCGGTAAGGTTCCGGCGTTACTGTACATGCGTAATAACAAATGAAATAAAGAGAGATGGACACACAATTTTACGTGGTTCGGCGAATGCCTACGTCCACTAGTGTTTGGGGGATGAGAATCCACTATAATGGAGATTTTTACAGTCTCTCGTAGCTCACTATACAGAGAAATATAAATGAATATTTAGATAAACTCACCGTGATGCTTTTGGAGAAATCTGGGAAAGCCGAGGTTGAAGAAGAAGAAGAGAAGACCCCCCGTTCCACCCTGCCAGAGTCCTTTTATAGCCAAGTAAAATATCTGGGCAGATCTTTATCTTGCGTGTCACAGTCGACTTCCTTTTCCTTGACGTCTTGCTTTTCTTCTCATCTACTCCCAATGTCCATCAGCTCACCTTTCAGTCCCATCATCTGTCCTTTTGTTCCCTTTGTCATAAATGCACAATAAGTGTCTTTAATTTCATCCATTTCAGTACCCCGCGAATTCTTAGCAAAAGATATTTTGATGGGAATTCTGTCTTGTTGTCTTGTATCCTGAATTTCGAGCGGTGTAGTCCATGTATTTACTGGACCCGAGGTGGTGGACCACTGAGCTAAGAGAGCTCGGATTGGAGGATTCCCGAGCTGGGATCCTGGACTGGAGGATCTCCGAGCTGGGAGAGCTTGGACCGAAGGTGTCCGAGTTGGGAGTCCCGAGCATGGGGTGAAGGGTCCCGAATGGGTGGAACCCGAATTGCGATGTCCGAGGAGGATGCTCGGATTTCGTCACCTGAGAAGAGTGCTCGGAATCAGCGAGTTGGGGAGCTCGGATTGACGAGCTGGTGAGCTCGGATTGACGAGCTGGTGGGGCTCGGATTCAGCGAGCTGGGGGAGCTCGGATTTCGCCATCTGAGAAGCGTGCTAGGAATCAGCGAGCTGGGGAGCTCGGATTGACGAGCTGGTGAGATGCTAGGAATCAGCGAGCTGGGGGAGCTCGGATTTCGCCATCTGAGAAGCGTGCTCGGAATCAGCGAGCTGGGGAGCTCGGATTGACGAGCTGGTGAGATGCTAGGAATCAGCGAGCTGGGGGAGCTCGGATTTGGCCATCTGAGAAGCGTGCTCGGATTTCACATATTGTAAGAGACAAACTGATGTATTTTTGTCTGTGGAAAAAATGTTCGAGTGTCGAATGTCGAGTGATGAATATCTGAACGTCGGCTCCCGAGCGAGGAGCTATGAGATCCTAAGCATTAACTCCCGAGCGTCGTGTTCCGAGTGTCGAGGCATGGGCGGTGGTTGCCTGAAAAAAGCTGGTGAAGATAGCTTGTTATTGAAAGTTCTCATTCAGATGATCTGCCGAGTGGTGATGGAGTTGTCTGAAGGCGAGCGAACCGAGGGCCAAGGCATGGAGCACAGGCGACCCCGCGGTCTGAGAGGCGAGGCGTGGAGCCCAGGCGACCCCTTGAGCAGACCGAGGGCCGAGGCGTGGAGCCCAGGCGACCCCGCGGTCTGAGAGGCGAGGCGTGGAGCCCAGGCGACCCCTTGAGTGGACCGAGGGCCGAGGCGTGGAGCCCAGTCGACCCCGCGGTCTGAGGGGCGAGGCGTGGAGCCCAGGCGACTCCTTGAGCGGACCGAGGGCCAAGGCGTGGAGCCCAAGCGACCCCACGGTCCGGTTGATTGAGGAAGTGGTGGTCCGTCTTCCGTACCTGAGATGATAAAAACATGCAATATATATATGTTATCAAGAAAATGCCGTAAGGTGTGAGGTTACGACCCCGCAATCCACAAGCGGTCATTGGTGGGAAACCAGGTATGCGAGGGTTTACGTGCAAGCCTGGACCCGAGATTCAACCCTACGATTCGCAAGCATCCGAGATGAGGCTTGTCGAGTGAGCTTGGTAGGTGATCGCAAGCCTCGAGCCTATCATGGATGTAAGGACTTGACGAGTGAACTTGGGTGCGGGACCTCAAGTCTCGAGCCCTTGACGAACGAATCGTTGGGCTGGTCATGGGTGGCCGGACGACCCCGTGACTAAACCTGATCCCGTATGACGAGCATGGAACTGGCGTTGCCGTGGAATGGGCGCGTCAACTTTGAGCTGCAAAATAATTTTGTTAAATAGAAATATGAATTTTCATGTCACTAAGTCCGAATATTGGGTCCGAATTTGCATATGCATTCGAAGTATAAAATTTGTGAAAATCGATTAGTAGTATTGCAGCATTTTTGATTTCCATAATCTGAGGTGACGAGTGACCTCTAAAAATAAAATAGAAAATAGGCAAATCCCGGATGAGACACTTCCAAGGTGGTGGAGAACCGAGAGGTATATCCGAATGGTTGCGTTAGTGAACCCAAGCTGGCCAAGTGTGTCGACCGGAGGGGCTCGGACTGGAGGTCATGTCCGAGTTGAGATGGCGTCCGTTTATGGTTCCAGAGTAAGGGAGACTTGGATTGAGGGTGTCCGTGATTGATGAGTTGTGTTCCCGAATGTGTGTAATGTGAGAAAATTCCGATATGAGGGAATCCGATCCGAGCTGAGAAAAATCCAAGCTGGGAGAAATCCGAGCTGGGAGAAAAATCCGACCGAGCTGGGAGAAAAATCTGACCGAGCGAGCTGCAGAAAATCCGATCGAGCTAGTTGAGAAAAATCCAACCGAGCAAGCAGAGAGGAATCCGAGTTGGATGTGTTCGAGAGATGAAGGGTCCCCAGTGGGTCATGCTAGCGAACCCGAGCTGAGGGAGATCCATTGCCCGTGTGATGTGAGCATGCTTCCGAAAGAGTGAGTTGTGAGGGCGTGGTGAGCCTGTTCTTCCGAGTGTGAGAGATGAATCCCGAGAGGGTAATTCCGAGGGACCTTTCCGAGTTGAAGAATCGCGAGCTGGTGTTCGTTCATGGCTCCTGAGTAAGGGAATTTCGAGAGGGGAGCTCCCGGTGCAGTGGGTGACTGCCCAGGGGGTCACCGGTGAGCCGGCTACCCATCGGGCAGGTCAGGCAGAGCCAGCCGGCGACTCCCTGAGAGTCGCCGGCGGGCTAGCCACGCCCCAACGGGATACATCTGAGCCCGGTGTATGCATGCCGAGAACACTGTGCATGCATGCCCAGTGCACGTAGAGGGGTCGTGTACAGTGCATGCACAGTATATGTGTATTGTGTCCTTAAGTGTACTGTGCATTTTAAGTGCACAGTACACTATACTTCCGCATTGTGCTCAGGGCCTCTGCATATTAATGCATGTGTTTGTGGCTTTTGTGAGCACCTGGGTCGGGAAGGTAAATAGACAGATGGCCCAGCATAACAGTCCGACCGAGCTAGTGCCAACACTCTTCTGGCCGTGACAACGACAAAGAAGAAAAGAAATAAATATAAAAATAAGAATGAGGTGGTCGAGCACACTTATCTGGAGAAAATTTTTGTTGAGTCGGTCGGTCGAATACACCTATCCAATGGGTTAGAAAATTATTATTTTCTCACTACCGATTATGGAATCCCACAGACAGCGCCATTGTTAAGGTCATAAAAATCGGCCAACAGGTCGGTGTGAGAGAAAGAATTATTTCCAACCCACTGGTGCGAGTTTGGCTTCATTTGAGGTCGTTTGGGGCTCCCGGTGAGGTCCCGACGTTACTGTACATGCGTAATAACAAATGAAATAAAGAGAGATGGACACACAATTTTACGTGGTTCGGCAAATGCCTACGTCCACTAGTGTTTGGGGGATGAGAATCCACTATAATGGAGATTTTTACAGTCTCTCGTAGCTCACTATATAGAGAAATATAAATGAATATTTATATAAACTCGCTGTGATACTTTTGAAGAAATCTGGGAAAGCCGAGGTTGAAGAAGAAGAAGAGGAGACCCCCCGTTCCAGCCTACCAGAGTCCTTTTATAGCCAAGTAAAATATCTGGGCAGATCTTTATCTTGCGTGTCACAGTCGACTTCCTTTTCCTTGCCGTCTTGCTTTTCTTCTCATCTATTCTCAATGTCTATCAGCTCACCTTTCAGTCCCATCATCTGTCCTTTTGTTCCCTTTGTCATAAATGCACAATAAGTGTCTTTAATTTCATCCCTTTCAATATGTAATAAGTGTTGGATGCTTACAATATTTTTTTATTAAAAAATTTTGTTGGTATACTTTTAAATCAAATTAAAAATATATATATATCTCAATTTTATTAATAATTCCCATTTATAATAGAAAAAAAATCATAATTACAATTTATGTACAAATAAATAAATAAAAAGGCATATAAAAAACTTCACAATTCCAACAATTATAATAAAATATTATTGTTCAGAATGACAAAACCAAAACAAAGCACAAATCCAAACGAAAACCTGCAAGAAAACCACACATGCAAATAATGATGGAAAACAGATATGGAAGGCAAAATATTCCATCCATTCTGAAAAGACCACGTAACTGGCTAGGCAAGTGAACACCATCATTGTACCATTCCGTATCAGAACCCCAGCACCTCCCTTGGCAAAATTCAGCCACAATATTACTCTCCCAATAAACATGACTCACACTAGTAGGTAGTTTAGTATAATTTTTCTCCTACCTATAACATTTTTATTAAACTTAGACTCCTCAAAAGTACTGAAATTATTCTCCCACAGATACGATTTAGTCACAAACTACATCCATTAGTTATTACCCATTGTGTTTACTGGCTCTCTTAGTCTTCTTTTGAATTTTGAGGTCATTACAGTCTATAGACTTATAGTTCACGACTGATGACTCCATGATATATATGCACAGATAGCAGATAGCAAAATAATAGCTTTCAGCAGGTGCAGGTGCAGGTGCAGGTGCTAATAGTGCTGTGACTGTGAAGGCTGAGGCTGACTTGTGAGTGCAGGTGTTGCGTGTTGGTGTTGCCCAATGCCATATACCCATTGACAGTCCCCAACTTTCCCTCTTGATGCCCAACTGATTTTCTGTGGTGAAACAGCTCTGAGAGGAAGGGATCAGGGCGACCATATTTATAAACAATTCTAATAATAGCTATCCCTCCACTAGAGCTTGTAAATGAACTACAGTCCCAATACCAACTATTTACAAACTTGCACCCCTTTATCTAGAAGATGAATATGAGACTACATTTTTCCATTACCACAAGCTTTCCAATGTGGATCAATTTC
Source organism: Platycarya longipes (assembly GCA_036559045.1). Taxonomy (NCBI): domain Eukaryota; kingdom Viridiplantae; phylum Streptophyta; class Magnoliopsida; order Fagales; family Juglandaceae; genus Platycarya; species Platycarya longipes. Next base: position 6,416,573 of record CM071792.1, on the reverse strand, counting down.
GCCCCATTTCTTTGGCCCTTTACCAATTCCCTCAACGTAAGTAAATGAAATTTCATCATCCACTTCAAAGACGATTGCTTTGGAGAGATAAGGGAGAGATGATGAGAGAATGAGAAAGAGAAGGATGTTGGTCATGATGGGGTGGATATGGAAGAAGAATTAGTACTGGATCTTCAGCAGCTGTTGCGCTCTGCATGTTGCCACATTACTTTTGCATTGGAGCTTGCTGCTTGGCTTGTCGGCTTTTAATACTACAGGTTCTCTCTACTTTTTTTTTAAGAGGTTCTCTCTACTTCAAGTCTTCAATAGATCATATTTAGAGTCTGTGTTATAAGACTGAATTAGTAATTAAGCATATTTAAAGAATTACAACTTTATTTAATTATTTGATTATTGGAACACATCTTTTGCATCTTTGACATGATAAAGTTTGATCTGCCAGCGCTTTCACCGTATTTTTCAATTCACTTAAAAAATGTTAAAAAAAAATTTACACAATTATTATTTCAGTTAATTCGACCCTCGTGTATTGTGAAACCAGACCATTTAATTACAACGAACTAGAGTACTCCTAATTATATATGGGAAATTTATTATGTGCGACTCCATGAGTGATTAGGCGTTGCTTGAGTGATTGGGCCTTGATAATATGATTTAGTGTATATTATTTTAATTTTTGACTCAATGCATTATGCATATTATATATATATATATAAGACATACATTATTTATACTCACAATTCACACCTATCACATACTTTGTCAAACGCCCCCCAACACCAAATCCTAATTCCGCTCCTGACTCACATTATACTCCATACAAGATAAATAAACAAATAAGTCATCCCAATAATCCTTTAGATACTAAATATTATAATCACTTTTAGTAATCCAATTAACAAGAAGTTGAAAATTTGTCTCAACCCAAGAAAAACCAAGCTAAGAACACCTTCTAACCCCTCCAACAAACTTTTCAGTTCGGCAAAATTATTAGAACCTTAGCCCAAATAAACAGAATAAGCCACTCAAAACCAACCAAAACTATCATGAATGACACTCACAGCACCAGCCCAAGATTTTTCAAACTGCTACCATCAGTATTCAGCTTCACCCATCCCTAAAAAGGTCTAGACCACCTCACCACATGGACCATCTTAAGCTTAGGAGAAATTACAGAGATTTCAATCTATTCAAAACTGCAACATCCTGATTAGAAATACAAGAAACTTTCATGGTAAAAAACATAATCTTACGAATTCAAAATTTGATAACATGCCAAATTGAGTCTATCATATCAACCTTATCCTCATAATGAGCTTTGCAGGGCCTATGCCAATTTGCCAAGAAACAATAGAGGAAAGAAGGCAAAAATTAATATGAAGCTAAGAAAGCTTACCTACACGTCAAAACCAAAAGTTTACTTGCTCATTCCAAGTATAGAAGACACCTATGTGCACACCTAACTGAATAGCAACCATATGCCAGATATTCCTTGCAACATCCCTAGTACAAAATACATGATTCAAATACTCAAGATGACCCAAAGAGCAACAAATACATTTAGAAACAATAGGGATACTAACAGATCTAACTTCTCATCCACACTCAAAACAATTATTATAGGCCTTCCACATTATAATAGAAATTTTCTTAGGAAGAGTGTTATGCCAAATTCATTAAGCCCAACGTAAGGAAGGAGTCCTAACCCCAAATACAATCCCAAGCACTATGGGTAGTAAAATCCTAATCAATATCCTTCATCCAAATTAGAACATCCTGCCCCTCCCTCCTCCTAGCCAAGAGTTGATACAGTCTAGAAGTTTTTTGGTAACCCACAAGCCTTTCCAGTAAGAGAATATTTCAACCATTCTCATTACGGCAATATTTAATCTTCAACAAAGGCGGCTTAAAGACGGGATATCGGGAGCTAAGTGGACCCCTTTCATCCCAATAGTCAAATCTAAACGAAATATTCCTCTCACGACAATCCACTTAGAGATTTTTAATACCTTCGAGATACGATGAACAATAGATTTTTTGAACCAAGTGCCTTTCTCAGGCACCAAAAGAGGATAAGTGATTATCTCGTACGTACTTCGCACCAAAAAAACTAGCTCATAAGGAATAACCCTTAATAAGATGCCAAACCAGTTTCATATGTAAAGTCCTTTGAATGTCCTTAAAATTCCAAATACCTAGACTACCTTCCTCAATAGACTTAACAGATATTTTTTTCAAAAAATCTATCTTTTCTTGCCTTTCCCTGAACCACCCCAAAAAAATAATTCAAAAGCCTGATCACAGTATGATTGACATGTAAAACAACATTTGTCTTCCGTTGTTCTCCTTCCTCTCTAGTAAAATGGTAACTGCTAATTCTCGTGTGTGCATGCTCGTTCTTAATCAAAACCATATTTATCATGCTACTCAGTCATTCAGCATGTATTGCTCTGTGTGCTTCAAGTGTATTTGACAATTTGTACTTTTTTATTTTAAATATTTTTTAAATTTTTTAAAAAGTACACTAATTTATTAATAATCATTTTCTTAATTATTAAGTAAAAAATAAATTATATAAGCAGTCAAAATGAGGGAGTAAAACTATGAGACAAATTAATAGCATTTTCCATATATATGGAGAAAATCCTTCATGTTCATATGAAATATAAATTTTTCTTAAATGCAAACGAAGTTAATAAGTAATCAGCTTTGAATTCACAGCCTTGTCTTCTTATCCATTTATAATTTAAGTTGATTATTGATAATTACCGTCATGGTTTAATAATTCATTGTGTAGGCCCGCTGCTGACGTGGTAAGAATTTTTTTTTTTTTTATTTGTGTGAAGATATTTAAATGTCGAGGAGAAGTATATGCCGTTGAGATTCCATGCTGGAGTGAACAGAAATTATAACAGTAAGTACAATGTTGTAAGTCATTCAAATGTCAACGTCCAATGGCACTCTCAAGGGGCCTCTCTAGCTAAACAAACACCTAAAATCAGTTTAACATCTTTTAGTTGGTCCAATGGGCCACACCATATTAATAAGGGAGATGTTGGGATCGGTCGGGTGGTCTTTAGTATAAAAAATAATCTAATAATAATTGAATTACTTTTTAATAATGAATACATTAAAATAAAATAAAATATAATAAATAAATATAAATAAATAAAATAAATACAATAGAAAATAAAATAAAATAAATATAATAAAAAATATAATAAAAAACGCAATAAAAATATAATAAAAAACACAATAAAAAATAAAATAGAGATGAATTTTAAGGAGAATCGGCCATCAACCGAATGGAGCTGTCAGAGCCGGCGGTGGGCGACACTGCTGGTCCCGATGATACCGGCGGTGTTGCCTACCGCCGCCCCCAACAACGGACTGCTTTTAATAAGAGGGTTGGTCCGACCGACTCTCAACATTTTTCTATTAATAAATCTTTTAGGGATAACCTGCCAAGCTAGTGGGTGTTCGCACATCGTCCCGAGGAGTTGAATGGGTGCACACTCATACAGGACGTATTCAATAAAAATATATATATAAAAATATATACACAAACCACCAAAATCATACATCTCTATCATTTCACAAAAGTTTGGAGCTCTCGGTTTCTTTTTACCTAGACACTTTTTCTAATTTATAGCGATATAAAAGTAGTAGTATTGGATTGGTAATTTCAATTTTTAAAATTTGAAGGGTATATAATTTTTAAATTTTTAATTAATCACTCAATATTTAAAATTTATATTAGATTAGTTATCATATTCTTTAAATAATAAAATTTTTTTATTTTTTTATTATTTTTATTTATTTATTTAATTTTATATTTTAATTACCTTTTATTTTATTTTTATAATCTTCAATAATCTCTAAAAATTATATTCATTATTTTTATTTTCACAATCTAACAATATATAATATAATAATCTCATATAGGGTTGCAAACGAACAGAGTTGCTCGCAAAATCTCATATGTACATAGATGGTAAGATCTCATATGAAAATTAAAATTAAAATTAAAATTAAAAAATACATTTAAGTTGTATTTGAATGTCGAATTGAGTTGAGTTGAATTGAGTTCTTTATAAATAGTAGTGAGTTGAGATGGTTGGGTAAATTTTGTGAGACTTACTTAAATGAGTTTAAAATATACTTAAATGGTTAAATAAGTTTAGATTAATTTATGGAAATGATAAATTTGTGAAACCCACCACTGGAAGAAAGAGAAATATTGTCCCCTACGGCTATAGGCGCAACCTGTAGAAAGAGAAAACAAAATTCTTGTCAACTAAACTGGATTTGACCAAAGAGAGAGAGAGAGAGGCTGAAACGAAGTAAAAGAAAAAAAAATAAAGCCGGCATTAATGCTGCAGTGCATGTGGGGCCCCCTTGAATTCACATGTAAACTCTATTAAGCTACCTTCATACTAGACGTTTGGATGCCAAATCCACTTTTTTTTTTTTTGAAAGAAAATATCTTCATTTCATTTCCTTTACGGCATAGAAGAGATACAAGGTGGGAGCTCCTCTAGTGTTACAATAGGATCAAGGAAAGAAAGAGAATTCCTTCCTAATAAGTGAGTTAAGACATTGACATCCCTCCTGACATGAGAGACACTCCACTTGTTTAAGGATTCAAGTAATAAGTGAGCTTCACTCAAGAACATACTGGAGCTGCTCCAGCCGTCCGAGGTGCTTGTGAGTGCCTTTGTGGTCTGCAGAGAGTTGCCCTCTATGATCATATTTTGGTACCCTTGCTGAATTACGAAAATCACAGCTTGAAGAGCATTGAATTCCTCAGCCAATAATGAGTCGGGGAACATTGGCTCTTGGAAACTCTGTAAGTTGCTAAAACTTTTCCGGATTCATTTCGGGCAACCACTCCAACTCCAATTCTGCCTCATTGTTTGTCCACGGCGTCGTCTCAGTTGATTTTCACCCAGGTGGAGGGAGGGGAGCTCCATTTGTGAGGGGACTTGCACTGGTCTTGCTTGTGCCTGGAATTGTCTACTGCCATTGTTGCTATGAGTTCCAACTTGTGCCTGGCCTCTTTGACTAAGGCCAAGGGATGACAGAAGGACCCTTCAAAACTAAACCGATTTCTTCTCAACCATATTTTCCTTTCCACTACTACAAACTCAGTGAGTGATGGAGGATCTAACACTCGGATCAACTTCTCAAAGAAGAGTAGCATGGTAGGCTCAACAGGCCCCAACTTTTGGAGTCGTTTTGAACAAGCACTCCACACATCTTTTGCAGATTCACAGTGCCATAATGCATGCAATGTGTCCTCTGTTTTCCATTGGCATATAGGACAAAGGGGATTTTCCACCATCTTCCTCTTGTAAAGGTTTTGCATGGTGGGGAGGGAATCCAAACAGGATCTCCACATGAAGACTTTGTCAGCAAGCTGGGCTTCTAATTGCCAAATTTGTTTCCAAATTGAGCTAAAAGATTCGTTGGAGGAGGCTTGACCTTTTGCTTTAATTGCACGTTGGTTTTCCAAGTGGTATGCACTCCTTATGCTAAAAGAACCATCCTTCGTTCCTTGCCATCTCAGCTTATCCTTGCTATTAAGAGAACTAATAAGAGTCTTAAGAATGGTCTCAGCATCTCCGGATTCAAAGACCATCCTTACCAACTCTTCGTTTCACTGTCGGGAGGGGTCTATGAGTTCTACTACTGTTGCATCTGAGTTGAGAATTTTTAATGAGCTATTAACTCTGCCAGGGGTGGACTTAACAAGCCACTTATCGTGCCATATCTGAGTGCTCTGGTCATTATCGATTCTCCAATATGATCCTAGCTCAAGTATAGGTTGGGCTGTCAAGAAACTTCTCCAAATGAAGGATGGTTTAGAGCCAATCTTAGCTTGCAAAAAACTTGAGTTAGGATAATACTTAGCCTGCATGACTCTGGCTGCCAAGGACTCCGGATACTGTATAAGCCTCCAACATTGTTTTATGAGCATAGCTTTGTTGAAAACCTCTAAATCCCTGAAGCCCATCCCCCCATCAGCTTTAGCCGTGCCTATTTTATTCTAGGAGATCCAATGAATTTTGTGTTTGTTCTTCTGTTGACCCTACTAGAACTGATGAGTGGCCCTGTTAATATCATGCAAGAGGGTGAGAGGAAGTTTGAATACACTCATAGTGTAGGTGGGAAAGGCCTAGACTACTGACTTGATATATACTTCTTTTTCGACCTGAGATAGAAGTCTAACTTGTTGGTTCTGCAACCTTGATCTAATGCTGTCAAGTATACTTCAGAAGGAATTATACTTGTTTTTAGCAGCCACCGAGGGCAGTCCTACATATTTTTCATATGAGCCTGCTGCTTTCATACCAGCAATGGATAAGATATATGATTTAGTAGCTCGATGTGTGTTTTGGCTAAAGATAATTGTAGTCTTGTCTAAGTTGATCCGCTGGTTAGAGGCTAACTCGTACATCCTAAGTAATCCAATCATGTTGCCCCACTCAGGAGCATTAGCTTTACATAACATTAGGCTGTCATCGGCAAAGAATAAGTGTGATATCCGGAGGGGACCCTTGGCTAAAGGCACTCCATGGATTAGTTTCTGTTCTTCAGCTTTTTTGATCTGTGCACTTAGGGCTTCCGCACATAGTATGAAAATGTGGGGAAAGAAAGGATCCCCTTGTCGGATCCCCCTTGCTGGAACAAAGGTTTCTTGTGGAATTCCATTAATGAGGATGGAGAAGGAAACAGTTTCAATGCATTTCATGATGAGCTCAACAAACCGGCCACAAAAACCCATCCTGTATAGAACCGCTCGAATGAAAGGCTATTCAAGCCTATCATAGGCTTTGCTCATGTCGAGCTTCATGGCCATGTATCCCTCCCTCCCTTTCATCTCGCTTTTCATCGTATGTAAGGCTTCAAAGGCTACCATAACATTATCTGTTATTAATCTATTTGGAACAAAAGCTGATTGGGTGCTAGAAATAATGTTAGGAAGTACAACTTTAAGCCTATTAGCAATAACTTTAGCTATCAATTTGTAAAGGACATTGCACAAAGAAATAGGGTAGAAATCAGTTACTTTAGAGGCTGCTTTCTTCTTTAGAATCAGCACTATAAACGTGTGGTTTATAGTAGCCAAGTTGCCATTGCCATTAAGAACTGATAGCATGACTGCACACACTTGAGGTCCAAGTATAGCCCAATGTTTGTGGTAGAAAATGGCTGGAAATCATTCCGGACCTGGAGAACTCAGACCTTCCATCTCAAAGATGGCTTCTTCCACTTCTTGAGAGAAGAACGGATGAGTGATGTGGGCATTTTAGTTTGCTGTGATCTTGGGCTCCATGGTAGATAGGCATTCAGAGATGCCAATTGGGTTAGAGGTGGTGAAGAGCATCCTGTAGTATTCCTGGAAAGACAGGCTAATTGCCTCCCTGGTATGAACCGTTCACCCCTCACCATCTGTGACCTTTCTGATCCAGTTGTTGTCCCTTCTCTTTGAGGCAAATTTATGGAAGAACTTGGAGTTCCAATCCCTTTCTCTGAGCCATCTTTGTTTGGCCCTCTACCACTATCTCAGGTTGTCCTCCTCAAGCTGTTGGTTGATGCTGGATTGAAGCTGCTTAATCGCCGCATTGTGATCTCCTGTGTTGCTGTTTTGCAGGTCTGAGAGAGTCTTCATGTTAAAGTTTAACTGCTTCCTGGAGCAGCCAACAATCGATTTCCGCCATGAAAGCAAACTCTTTTTACAATGTTCCAACCCTTCTGTGACTAGATTCAGTTGATGGCAGGACACTCTAGGCTGGTTCTAGGCTGCCTCTACCACCTTGTAGCAATCCTCATGAAGGAACCAGCTTGCCTCCACACGAAAGGGACGTTTCAGAGGGTGGTCTATAGGCTGAGTACTATCAAAAGAAATCATTATTGGGCAATGATCAAATGTTAGAGCAGGGAGGGTATGTACCTTCGTGAATGGGAAGCAGTCCGCCCAGGTAGTATTGCAGAGGGCTCTGTCTAGACATTCTTTGGTGAATGCACTCCTTGATCTTCCATTTACCTAGGTGAATCTATTACCAATGTATCCGAGATCATATAGGTCACATGTTTCGATTGACTTGTAGAATGTTTCAATTTGAGTGTGTGGCCTCAGAGGACCTCCACACTTGTCACCCGAACTCAGAATTTCGTTGAAATCCCCTAGGCAAAGCCAGGCTTGATTAGCAGAGGAATTGAGTTGTCGTAGTAAGGCCTAGCTTTCTTTTCTTCTGGCAGTGATAGGTTGACCATAGAATCCGGTGAGAAGCCACTGGGACTGGGAAAAAGGGTTTTGCACTAAGAGATATATATGTGATTGTGAATAAGAGTGCACCTCAGCATTGAAGTCATCTGTCCAGAGCATGGCAAGGCCACCGCTAGCACCCGTGCTATCAATAACTAGGCTGTTTGTGAACTTCAACATACATTTCAGACCTTCTACTTTAGAGCGCTTACTCTTCGTCTCCATTAAGAAGACAAAAGAGGGGAAATTTTTCTGCAACATTTGGTGCAAGTCCAGAGCTGTCTGGGGATTCCCCAATCCCCAACAGTTTCAGCTGATGCCTATCATTGGGAGTGGTGGGGCTGTTTAACAGCCTCCACCATGGTATCAGCATCAGGGAGATCCTCATCTTTAAGCTCGAACTTAACCTTCTTTGTCCTATTGTGTGTGCCCCTCAAGGGAAGTGGGCTAGAGACCCTTTTGATCCTGTTTGGTAGAGGACTGGATCTAAGATTTTGGGAAGATGGAGAGGGGTGGGTTTCTTTTGCTGTGACAGTTGGTTCGGGTATCAGGGGGTGGTTACGAGCTCTTCTTTTCCAGGGGATTGACTTCCTTGAAGATTGCAGGGCTGTTACTTGATTGGAGAGAAATTGATCCAGAGATTGAACCTGCATGGACAGGGTATCGGGTTCCTCATTTGCCACCTTACTTGTACAGAGCAGGGTGTTGGGAGCTGCTTCGTAGAAGGGCCTAGCGCTGACTTTTGGGGGCGCTTTTGGTTAGTCTGAGCACACTTTTTTTGAGTTAAGGAAGCTCATACCATCCTGCTCTAAACTGGCTTGACCTGCCATCTGAGGTTGTTGGTGCTGTCCAATGGACCCTTGTTCTAGCTGCTGGGTTGCATGGCTGGACTCTTTACCCGCCGGATACTTGTTAGCTTCCCACGCTTCATGGCCATTTTGCAAGTTTGTTGGCTTTGAGGGAGAGCTCTTGTCCCTGACCTCTTGTTCTGCCTTTCCATGGCTGCTCTTGGTTTCGAGGTCCCTAACTAGCCATTTCTCCATATTTTTTACTCTGAAGTTTGCTGTCCCGGGCTGCTGGGGCTCGAAGCCAAGCGCCATACTGCTTGCGGTCTCCCTCACCATAATGGCTAGAACAAAAAGCTTGGCTATGCTTGAGGATGCCACATTTGAGACATACAGAGGGAAGTCTCTCGTATTTAAAGGGACCCAAGACTGTTTCTTATCCACCATGAGGAGAGTTCCACGAACCAGTGCTTTAGAGATGTCCACTTCAACATGGATCCGGAGGAACTTACTTCGGCAAAGTCCTCTCTCATCCGAGTGAACGCTGATGACCCGTCCCACTTGGTTGCCGAGCCTAGCACCGATGGTGGCATTTATGCAGTCAAATGGTAAATCAAAAGCTTGGACCCAGAAGATCTCACAGTTGAAAGCTACCTCCTTTACCGACTTGGTGCCTTCGAAAGGGGGCAAGCAAATGAGCCACCTATCGAACGACCATGGTCGTCCTTCTTTGATTCTCTCCATGCCACTTTTGCTATTTAACTTTATGAGATATTGATTAACGCCCACTTCGGAGAAGATAATCCAACTTTCACAACGCCATATCTTAGACATCGTGGATTGGAACGCCTCTTTTTTTACATACTTTTCAGAGACTATCATGGCAATCAAGCAGAGGGAGCTAGAGTTCACATGGTGGGCAGGGGCAGAGGAGATAGTCACTCCTTGCTTCTCCTTCTCCATAAGACTCAGGTCTTGCCATCGCCAAATAAGATTGTCTTCTTCCATCCCCACTCTTCGCACTTTAACAAGGCCAAAAGACGATACTCTAGACTAAGCTAGAGAGAAAACCTCCGAGAAAAGGAGGACAACTAATGCCAAATCCACTTTAAAGTAAGATCAATTGAGCTGGATTTGGCATCCAAATTCAGCATTAGACTTGCTACAGTATTTTTCATTCTTGAAAAGAATAATAAATTTAATGTAGCTCATATTTAGGATGAAAAGAGTTTCATTAATTTAATGTGGGGTAAATGTGGATGATATTTGTTAAATTCAAAGATGAGAATGTATTTTGCTAATCCAATACCAATGCTTTAAAGTCATAAAAATAACATGTAGCTCTTGCTCTAATTAATAGTAGATCCATACTTTTTACATTTTGTAACCCCTAGCTTGGGGTTGGTTCTGTTGTAAGAGTTTTGGATGGTAAGCTCCCTCCACATATAAGGTTCAAACATTTAGGTGCAATAATTTCTAGTGGATTTAAGAGACTACTTTTTGAATTATTTGAAATGCCCTTGTGAAAACTCCTTATCCAATACTTATGCCCGCTTGAGATTGGCCAGAATTTTTGTTTCCAAACACCCGTTATCAATAAAAACAAATGTAAAAATTTACAATTTATTTCAATGTTATTTTTCATTCCCCAAAATGACTAAATTCGAAACTCTTTCTTATTCACCGATTTTTTTAGGGATTTTCTCTCCGAGTGTTATTGTATTAATAATATTCATCCAGTCAACCAAGATCATTGGATCAAGATGCAACGGCTACATACTCATGTATGGACAGAAGTCATCTATTAACGACTACATGCACACCTATGGAAATAAATAATCCAACACATGTCCAACGGGTACAAATGCAAAATATGGCAACTTCATCCTAAGCACTAAATTCTCTTAACACTAAATCCTCTTATAAACGGGCCTTGATTTTAAACCGGCCATATCATAAAACCCATATATATCCATTTCTTGGGCCTGTTGAGTGTGTAAAAGACTCAAATATGCTACCATGCATCCACGCCTTTTTTTTTTTTTGTAATATGGAACGGATCAGTGCCATTGGGCCGAAGGTTAGTGGCACCATGCATCCACAATCAATGCAGAATCTTAACATCTTATTATATAATATGTTACAAAAAAATAACTCTAGTTTTCGAGTTTTGGACATTATGCATGTTTGGATATGGAGTATTTAATTTTGTAAATAGTAGTGAAATTATTTAAGTTTTTGACATTTGGATGTTTTATTGGTATTTAAATTGAGAGAAAAAAGTTGAATAAAAATTTTTGGATATAATTTTTATAATTTTTATTTTTATGTTTGTAAGATTTGTATTAATTTTATGTCTTGTTTTAAAGCTTTAAAAGGTTTATTAGTTTTTGTGTTTATATAATGTTTAGGTAATGATATATATATATATATATATATATATATATATACACACACACACAAATGCATAAATAATATATTGTACCCATCCATAGTTTGATATTCTTGCACTGAAAAAGTGGCTTGTCTCGTTGGCTGCTTGAGAGGGCAATTCAATAATGATAAATGATAAATATAGGTAACTTTTTTCCTAATATTTTATACAATTATATTTTAAAATAAGAAATATTTTTATAAAATAACTTAGATAAATAACATTACTTTATAAAAAGACCCTCATGTGTTATAAAATGTACTGTATTATATGGTTATCATTACTTGATCTTCAATTATTCTATAAAACGTCTATAAAATGTAATTTTGGACGATGGTAAAAAATAAGCCCCCAAGACTAAGGTACTTGCAACTCAAATAAATATCCATCTTTTTTTTGGATAGAAAAGTAGCTTCATCGCGAAGAGGTATTAAAGCCTCAAGTCAGATTACAAGCAAAGAGGTACTAAGACCTCAAATCTAATTACAAGCAAACTTATCAACAAAAACAATATTCTCTAGGAAATTAGGAACCTAGTGCGCATGCCACCAAAGCTTGAGAGAAGAACACGACCATGCATGTCTGGCTAAGCTGTGAGCAGCAACATTCAGAAGTCTATTCCCATATTGTAGAATGCAATGCTCAAATCTGGACATTAGCCGCTTGATCTCATAAACAACATTCCTTGCCTCAGAAAATGATGCTTTAGAACCATTAATCTCCTGAACTAGATTGAGACAATCACTATCAATGATAAGGTCATTCAATCCAGTATTTAAACAAAATTGAATTTCTCTTTGGATCACAATAGCTTCCACTACTTCAGGGTCAAGAAATTCCTCCTGTCTCTTCCTCAAAGCCATGAAAACTTCACCATGAGAGTCACGCAATAAGGCTCCAATACCAGTTTTATTACAGTAAAAAAATAGAGCACCATCCACACTAAGCTTGAACCATCCAGGATGACAAGGGACACCATCTATAAGTCACTGTATTAGTCTGCACTATATTATGCAAATCAGGATTACGCTTATGTTTCAGGTGGCAGCTGCACTTGATTATGGATCATATTATTTCTCCTGTGCCAGAAACCTCAAGCCATTAAGATGAAATCACATAATTTCTCTCTTTTATCTGTGTTGGACACATACATAGCATTAAGCATAATAGAAGCAAACTAATCAATTTGCTGCAAGATAGGAAATTTACATATCCAGTAAGCATAAATTGAGGGACAGAAAAAGATTGTACGAGCCAAATCCTCCAACTGATAGTCACAAAAACAATAAGTTCCATACACTACAATCTTCCTTTTGATAAGAGCAAGTTTGGTTGGCAAGATCTCTTTACAAGATTTCCAAGCAAAGTGTTTCATCTTCTGAGGAATCCATAATTTTCTTAACACATCCCAGAATTTTTTTGAAGAAGCTCTTGCCGAAGTATCACCCTCATTTACTTGAGCTAGTAAAGTAAAAAAAATCTATAAGCACTTCTTACTGAAAATGTGCCACTTCTTTCATGATCCTACTTCCAGATATTAGGTTCATCATTGAAACTGGGATGTAATCTCAATATGGTCTCAGCCATCTTTGGATTGAATAGAGATCTAGCCCTTGGAAGATTCCACCATCTTGTAGTATCATCAAGAAGAAAACTGACTTGATTTTCAAGTGTAGGCACATAACAATTATGGTTCGAAGGCATAGCAGTGAGTTCCTTTCTTAACTCTCTGAAATCCGGCAACCATACATCATCCAAGATGTGTATTCTCCTTACATTTCCAACATTCTATCTCCCACCTTTGAACAACATGTTTTTGGTCTCCCATATTCCTCTCCATGCAAATGAATAATAATGGCCAATAGGAGTCTCAAATAAATGGCACTGTAGGAAATATTTTGCATTGAACACTTTGTAGAACAGAGAATTTGTTTGTTGCACTAACCTCCATCATTGTTTTGCAAGCATGGACATGTTAAAAGTCTCCAAATCTTTGAACCAGAGACCTCTTCCAGATTTTGACTAACACAATTTATGCCAACTAACCAATGGATTCTGTTTTCCTCATGTTGTTGACTCCACCAATAGTTAGCCATTAAACCCTCTATCTCAATACATAGCTTGTGTGGGAGTTTGAAACAACTCTTGGCATAAGAAGGTATTGCAAGAGCTACAACTTTAAGAAGAACCTCTTTGCCTTCTTGGGAAAACATGTGACCTTTCCACCCTTGCAACTTCAGCCACACCTTTTATTTTATCTCTGCAAAGGTTTGTGATTTCAACTTACCAACCATGGATGAAAACCAAGATATTTTTCATAATGTTGAATCACAAAAGATCCCCACAAATCCATGATGTTCCTTCTGTGTATCTCCTAGATTTCTGCTAAATACCATAGTAGATTTCTCTTGATTAATAAGCTATCCACTGGCTTCCTCATATGTCTTCCATAATTGCAGAAGTTTAAGATTTGTCTCAACTGAAGCATCACAAAATATGAGACTGTCATTCGCAAAAAAAAGGTTATTCAATCTTGTAGCCCCTCGACAGATCTGAATTCCAGCAGTGGTGTTCAAAGCTGCAGCTTTCCTTGACAAGCCTATTAATCCTTCAGTGCACATCAAAAATAGGTAGGGAGAAATTGAATCTCCTTATCTCAAACCTCTAGAAGGGGTGATATGACCAGTAGAGATCCCATTAACAAGAATAGAAAAAGAGACACTATGAACACATTGCATAATGAGTTGTATAAATTCTTTAGGAAAACCAACTTTATCAAAACATAATTGAGAAAATGTCTCTCTACTCTATCATAAGTTTTACTCATATCAAGTTTGAGTGACATATACCCTATCTTAACCTCTAGAAGTACTTGAGAATGCTTTGACTTGACTAAGAATCCTTTGAATATTCACTTTTGTTTGATGTTCTCTTTTGTAAAAGTTATACAAATCAAATCAAGCGTTAACATTTTGCAAATTATCCTTTTTGTGGTTCTACCTAACTGAGTAAATTTGGATTGCCATCCTTCTATAATGACATCACCTTTTACAATCTTAGAATACATATTCTTGTGTATGGCATGCTCTCTTATTGACTTGATGTAGTTTTGGACTTGAGTTATTGGTGAAATTTCAAGTGGAGGGAGCACTTCTCTAGGTGGACATGGCAGAGTCACCACTTCAAATTAAGAGCTCTTAGCGCGTGTCGTAAGGTCATGCTCAAAGATTCCTCAACTTGATGGTCTAATTCCTGATCCTTATGATGAATTCTTTCTACTCCAAATGTAAGTATGGTATGTTAATTTTTAGAAAACAAGTTCTCCAACAACTAGTCTGCTTAATGACGTTAAGTAATGTTCTCCAACAAGTAGGGTTTGATAGTGTTCATTGCAGTAGTGTTCATTGAGTAATAATATTACAGTAGTGTTAATTGCAATAGTATTCATTAAGTAATATCATTACAGTAGTGTTCATTCAGTACATGTATACTTGTATTTCTTTGCAGTCACAAACTATGTGCTAGTTCTTGTGTGGAAATTAAGGGCTTAGTATTATTTTTTTTTTTTATTAATTCTAGGGAATCCTATATTTTTAAAGTTTTGTAAAGGGACCAAAATGACTTCTTCTTCTTTTTTATGTAGAAATCCAAGCCTCAACTATATTGCACATTTCTTCATGCTAATTATGCTAGCATTTTTTTACATGTCAAATCTTAGCGATTTCAGTATTTAATAGTTTTGTAAAAATGCTATATATCTAGGATCTAGTATGGGATTAGGATGTTTCGTTGATAGTTTTGCTAGTTTCTTTTTGATTGATAAGTGTTGAACTTTAGTTTCTATTTGTAGGTCAAGCTGATTAGACACTCATTCTTTTATGGGTTCCTTTGGTTCTTGAGCTTGATGCATTTGAGAAAAGTTACATGTAATTTGCCTTCACTTGTGTTGGTGTTTGAGCATGGAATGGAGTTGGATAAAGATGAATTGTTTTGAAATGTTGGGATTAAGTGATGGAGTAATAGTGAGTTTGTAAAACATGATGTTAGTATTGGTATTTGTCATGAATGTAATTCGTGACAAATACTTTTTATTACCATACATTCGATAGCTAATACTTAATACTTATTTGCAAGCAAATATGTTGATTAAAAACAATCTTTTTTTGAGAAAGTGTAAGACTGAGATGAATAATTTTCACAAAAAAAAAATCATCTCAAAAGATATTTTTCTACAACATTAGTAATAGAAACAAATTATATGCCACGAAATGATTCATGGGTAAAATCTTTTTCCAGCCTAGTGTCTTCAAGGATGGCATCATCTTTTGCACTACAATGGAATGGATAACAATATTATTTGCCATAAATTTTGCATGTTATACCCACAATGTCAAGTGGTAGGAAAAAATTCGTATTTGTCATGAAGTAAAATTTTGGTGGAAAATTATTTTTGTTCAAAGATTATATGCTACTAACATCCCATAAACAAATTTGATGGGAATAAATCATTTCCCACGTAACAAATTTTTCACATAAAATACAATAAATAATTCAACTTTTTCAAATTCTAAACTAATAATATTATTAAAAATAATAATCTAACAACATTTTATTTAACTTTCAAGTTTAATCTAAAATAATTTCATCTCATTTCATTATCTAAACAAGACTATCTCCTTAAAATTTCTCTCTAGAATTTTTCCCAATACAATTTTTTTAATTTCTTTTACTTAGTCATTAAGGAAGTATTTTTTAATTATGTTATGAGTTTTTAAAAAAATATATATTTAAAAAAATAAAATTAAATGAAGAAAAATTAAAATTAAAAAACTTTTTTCGTTCTTCACAACAAAAAATCGTGCTACATCCTCGATGGAGGTAGCACTTATTATTATTGTATGCTAGAAACCGATTTGGTTGTTTCCCTTCAATAAACAATCCTTCAGTAATGTTATGCTACGTCAACAATTTTACAAAAATTATAATAGACTCATAATAGATGATGATATATCTTTCCCTCAGTCCCCCCCTAGGACCCCTCCTCAGGTGATTTTCCAGTGGTTGCTGCAGTGATAATCTTGCCAATTTCTGTCGAGATTGTTTTTTGGAGAGTATTTGTCTTTGATAAAAGTCGTTGTAGTTGATTGAGGTGTCGTAGCTACATTTCCTAGGTTTCCTTCACCTCCAACCAGAATCCGGCCAAGTTAATCCATTCAAGCGGACTCTTCCCCTTGTTTATAGTCGACACATTATTACTTGAATCTTTCTACAGAGGTTGCAGGTCGAATTGGCTCGATAGTTTTTTGTTTCTTTTTTCTTTCTTAGAGGGAGAAACATTTGAATATCCCACTACCGACTCATGTTTTGGTCGAGAAAATCGTCCCACTATCCAAGACCCATGCCAGCATTTTGCTTCACAAGAAAGCTACCAAACTTAGTTGATGGAGCTTTAGGTTTGGTTGGGTCCTTTGGTGGAAGATGAAGAGGGTTGTTGTATCGACGAATCTTTTCTGTGTGGAGCATTGAGGAAAACTAAAGATCTGGAGGATTTTGTGATTTTTGGTTCAAAGTGACAACAGAGTGGAGCATCGAGAAAGACAAAGACACAATCTCTATGGGTGCTTAGAACATTAACATTAGATTAGTCATCTTTATCTTCAAAATTTGAAGAATATACAACTTTTTATTTTTTAACTAATTACTCAAAGCATGAAGTCTACATTAAATTAGCTATCACATTTTTTATAATAATAAAATGATAATATTTTTTATTATTTATGTTTATTTAATTATTTTATTTTTTATTTTCATAATCCTCAATAATTTCTAAGAATCATGTTCATATTCATTTTTTTAATAAGAATATATTTAAATATTTTTTTCATATTTTGCAATTATACTAACCATATGTATTTTAATAATTTAATTTGATACATAAATAATTATTTTTTGTTAAAAAATTATTTTTATCAACCAAATAATTATTTTTAATGAATGGAGATGTGAATAGTTCTTTGTAAAATAAAAGAATTATAGACTTTTCAAAATTTTAAAAATGGGTGATCAATTCAATATAAGGACATTTTATTAATTTTATTTAAATTTTAAGAAGCACTGACATTTGATTAATCTAATGTCAGTACTCTTAGTGCATGTTTGGAGTTGCAGTGAGAAATATTGTTTTTAGCTTAAGGCTTATAACTTAAAACTTAATGTAATAAGCTCTACGACTAAAAAGTCATTTACTGTTTGGGATCTATATGTCTAAAGCACTTTTAGAGTTAGTTACGGTAGTTTTTTTTTAAATATATAGTTATCTACGAGAGTTTTTTTTATAAAAATTCTAATTTTATACTTATTAAAAAAATTGATTTTTTAGCTTTTAGCGTCTTTAATAAAGTTATCAAAATATGTAATTTTTTTTAAAATCACTTTTAAGCA
The DNA here is from genome assembly GCA_036559045.1 of Platycarya longipes. Classification (NCBI taxonomy): domain Eukaryota; kingdom Viridiplantae; phylum Streptophyta; class Magnoliopsida; order Fagales; family Juglandaceae; genus Platycarya; species Platycarya longipes. Next base: position 6,398,641 of record CM071792.1, on the reverse strand, counting down.
ATTAAAATTACTTTTAAAATTTCGTCAGTGTGTTGAACTCTATTTGTTTTAGTGTATTTTTTCTTACCTGGCTAGTATTGAACGAAAGGCTGCCATTGAGCATTCACTAGTCAGACCGTTGCAAAGCGTTTGACCTCTCGTTGTATTGACACAGACACAGTACTACACACTAATTTTGATCTCTCGTTGTTTTAACCAGCAATGCTAGGAATTTTTATGTTCGGATTCTTCTTTAAGGGTTTTTTCTTGAGATAATGTTTTAAAAGAAAAAATGAATATATATGACATTTATATGAAAAAGATTAATTTTTTTTATAATAAATTTTATTTTTTTTCAAAGTAATTGTATGTTGTTTGCAACTCTACGACTGTATGTAGTATTACTTTTTTTTAGTTTTTTATTTTACATTATTTTTATATAAATATTTTAAAACAATGTTGTAATTTTTTTATATTTTTAAAAAATAGTTTAAGATGTTAAAAAAATTATGTAAATAAAACATATATTTTAAAACTTTTTAATTTTTAATTTCTAATTTTTTTACATAATTTTTTTAACATCTTAAAATATTTTTAAAAATATAAAAACTCACAACATTATTTTAAACGCCTTATATAAAAATTATGTAAAATTAAAAATTAAAAATTAAAAAAGAAAGTCTCAAATAAAAATTCCAAAATAAAAACTCCAGTGGTTGCTGCAGTGATAATCTTGCCATTTTCTGCTGAGATTGTTTTTTGGAGAGTATTTGTTCGTCTTTGATAGAATTCGCTGCAGTCGATTGAGGTGCCGCAACTACATTTCCTCGGTTTCCTTCACCTCCAACCAGAGTCCGGCCAAGTTAATTCATTCAAGCGGACTCTTCGCCTTGTTTTATGTGGACACATTATTACTTGAATCTTTCTACAGAGGTTGCAGGTCGAATTGGCTCGATGGTTTTTTGTTTCTTTTTTCTTTCTTAGATGGAGAAACATTTGAATATCCCACTACTGACTTATGTTTTGGTCGAGAAAATCGTCCCACTCTCCAAGACCCATGCTGGCATTTTGCTTCACAAGAAAGCTACCAAGCTTAGTTGATGAAGCTTTGGGTTTGGTTGGGTCCTTTGGTGGAAGATGAAGAGGGCGATGAAGACTAAAGATTTGGAGGATTTTGTGATTTTTGATTCAAAGTGACAACAGAGTGAAGCATCGAGAAAGACAAAGACACAATCTCTTGGGTGCTTAGAATCAATTCTGTGTGATGAACTCTATTTGTTTTAGTGTATTTTTTCTTACCTGGCTACTATTGAATGAAGGGCTGCCATTGAGCGTTCACTAATAGACCGTTGCAAAGCGTTTGACCTCCGTTGTATTGACACTGACACAGTACTGCACACTTTATTTGATGAGGACTGCTGGAGACATTTGACGGCTACAGTCGGCATGCAGTCACCACTATTTTTATATATAAAAAAAAAAACCATCTTCTCTCCCTCCATGGAACTGGGATCCACTTACACAGAAGCAGTGAAAGTCACTTTCGAAGATATCATCCGCACTCGTACTCTCTCTGTATCTCCTCTGTCTGCTCTATTTTCATTTCACGCCGTCAATTCGCCGGAATCTATCGGGAACTTAAAGACTCAGTAGATGACCGAACGAATGGGGACTAGTTGAGAGATCTAACGGGTAGGATTTCGTCACCAGATGGAGGGAGGTAGCATCTCTAGACTTACTCGTTCTGGGGTACACCCATGGATTATTATGACAATGAGTTCCAACGCCAAAATCTTCATTTAGCTGGTGAAGAAAGCACCAAATTTCCTTTGATTTTACGGCCATATGCTCTTTCCAAGTTTGATTTTAATGACAGCCTTCAGGGTTAAATGGTCTGGTTGAAACAGAGGTTTTTCTTGATATAAACAATAACGAAGATAACCAGTGGATTGAACATATCTCTCAGGGGAGTTGTGGGATAGAGTTTAATTCAAGTGCAACAAAGTCTTGTACTATAGCAAGGCATAACAATGTTTGGTCTGAGGCCACTTCCTTTGAATCTGTTGAGATGCTATTAAAATTTGTTGGTCAGGAAGAAGTTATTCTCAGACAAACTATTGTTGAGGAGTCAGATGCATGTAATGAACTTGGTTGCTTAGAAAAGCAAATGGAGGCTAATCCGAAACAATTGCGCGAAGGGTGACTTGTGCGAGTTCGGGTCCTGCCTCGGTAGAGTTACCACACTTAGCCGAGCAAGGACGGCCAGAGTTGTTGCCGTCGTGTCTGCGTTTTCACTCACACGCCGGAGTAATTTCGAGTCCTGCCCCCACAGAGTCCGAGGGGTCATGGGTAGGGCAAGTCCTTTGATGGATCGCCCGCTAGACATGGCTTTGACCCGAATTTGACTAAGGGGTTGTTTGTTTCTTCGCCCACTTCAATCCTAACTTCACTGCTAGTTTCTCCACCGTCTGCCTCGCCGTCGACGTCATCGAGTAGCATTCCGCGTGTGGCAGATTTGTAATTAGCGAAATCCACTTCTTCAATGCGAAACATTCAGATTGAGAAGTTGAAACCGAGCTTCGAGGGTTTGGATTCTTGGAATGGAAATGGGATCTGAAGGACTGTTCCGTGTTCCAATTTCGAAACGCACCGTTTTGAATAATTGCCAAATCAGCAGTCGCTTACCAGCCGTTTGCATGAAACGTTTGCATCTAGAATTTTCGTTATTTGATCTCTCGTTGTTTTGAGTCTTGACACTGACACATTGCACACCTTATAGTACATGACTAATCAGTCCATAGTATTGCCTTCGAAAAGGCAGATCGCAAAACCACACAGACAATAAAGAGCCTACCAACTTCATAGTACAAATACCCACTTCATAGTACAAATGATCTCTCGTTGTTTTGAGTCTTTACGCTGACACATTGCACGCCTTATAGTACATGACTAATCAGTCCATAGTATTGTCTTCGAAAAGGCAGATCGCAAAACCACACAGACAATAAAGAGCCTACCTACTTCATAGTACAAATGCCCCCCAAACGTACGTACGTACGTACAGCGATTACAAGAAAATGAGATAAAATGAAAAATACAAATTATTAATCGTTCCCATAAGTTTCGACTTATTTGGAGATCGTGATCTTTCTTCTGCAGGTACTAATAACTTATTTACAGATTAGCTGAAGCAGATTTTGAAATCTTTGGAAGCAATCCCATCAGCTCCGGCAGCTTTCACTGCAAGTTCTGTACAGATCTCTCATACCATATTCTTTATGCGTTGTTCAAATATCTTATCCAGATTTATGTTTGTCATCCATCCATACCATTAATTCCCGTGATTTGTAAGCATTTCCGTTCTCAATAAAATAATAAATATTAGAATATATTATGTAAGAGTATATATATATATATATAATATATATATTATGAGTATTGTTACTAGCTCAAAACGACCCGAGTCAAGTTTATACAAATTTTATTCATAAATCTAAACCAAGTCGAGATTATACGAGTTTAGCTCGTTTAATATTCAAATCAATATTAATGGTCACGATCAACTCATTTATTAAATGAATCGAATTCGAATCAAGTTTATACGAGTCGAGCTCAAATTGTTCATGAGCAACTTTATTTCTTTGTAGCCCTAGTCTTAGGGCAATGCTACGTCAGTCTATAAATTAAATTCCTTTGCAGCCAAATAATGGAAAGACAAAAATTTATTTATTTTAAAAAGAACTTAATCAAAATATCCTTATTTAAAAATTAGAAACACTCTAAATTTAGAAAATTTATTTCATTTACTTACGAAATGAGAGTATTTTAATTAGGTCTAAAATACACTGTAAACTATAAAAAGAATTATTCTTAACCCCAACTCGATTTGTGTTAAAATATGTGGGCCAGATCTTAGCGAATATAGGTAAGTTGCACCCAAAATCACACAGACAATAAGCTAGGTTTGGAAAGGAGATCATCTCAAATACTCTCAAATATTTTTTTTTTATTATTTACTACTTTATTATTATTTTTACCTACTTTTATTATTATTTATTATTTTTTTATTACTATTTAATATTTTATTATTACCTTTTATTATATTTATTATTATTATTTACAAATACTTTCAAACACTCTCAAATACTTTTAACATTCAAACGTGATTAGATAATTCGTGAACTGAGAAAGAATTATTCTTGATCCCAAGCTTGATCAGTATTACTCATGTGGGCCAGATCATAGCAAAACCACACCGACAATAAAGATAAAAGACTATCCACTCCCTTTTCCCTCCATATTTCATAGTACGAATGCCCCAAAACGTACGTACAGTGATTAAAAGAAAATATGATAAAATGAAAAACACAAGTTATTAATCGTTCACATAAGCTTCCACTTATTTAATTGGAGATCGTGATCTTTCTTTCTGCAGGTACTGAAAATTTATTAAGAGATTAGCTCATAAAGGAAAGTTTTGAAATCTTTGGGATCTCTCCTATTATATATAGTCATGGTAGCTAGTACTAGTATGTGATTATTCAACTAATTTAGGCGTAGTTCAAATATCCTATTCAAATTAATGTTTGTCATCATGATTCGCACCATATTTCCCGTCAATTTTAAGCATTTCCATTTTTAATATTGGTCCCAACTCCGTACTAATTATGTGGGCCAGATGTTAGAAAATATAGATAAATTGCACGTCACTTGCACCCAAAACCACTCTATCTACCCAACCGCATGAACGTGTCCATATTTATATTTTTCGAAGAATAATGTTATGATGTGCAAACATCACGTACTAATTAAGGAAATTTAAGCCCACGTATTTTTTATATATATAATTATAGTCCACATATGTATGAGATGGAGTTTGAGAATACTTCCAATCAATATTTAATAGCCATTATACAACGTATATGGACGTATAACAAATAATAGCACACTTATAATCACATATAAGTTTGAGTACTACTCTCCATTTAGACATTGTGTTTTCTCTTAAATATTGACTAGTCCAATACTAGTATACTGGTGTTTCATGGAACTCTAAATGGTTGATATAATGGAGATATTACAGCATGTACCCAAACATAATTGTAAGTTTCTATTAATGAATCATGACATTTTTCTTCAAAAGAAAAAGACTTCATGATAAATTCTAAATTAAACTCAACCTATTCTAAACTTAGATCTTTAAAATTATATTTTTTACATTTGAAGTACTGTTTCTAATTTGACCAAGCAATCTCAAGAATTTATTATGAGAGAAATATCATTTTTAATTAGATTCATAAATTATTTTAACTCATCAAATCTTAGCGTTACAAATATATCAAATACCAATTCAACTATATCTAATACCAATTTAATTATTTCAAATCTTAAAATAATATTTTATTTAATTTTTAACTTTTATCTAAAAACATCTTATTCCAGATCACTATTCAAATGGGAATAGCCCCAAACGTTCATACATCGATTAAAAGAAGATAAGATCAAACGATAAACACAAATTATTAATCGTTCACTTATTAATCGGAGATCGTACTGATCTTTCTTTCTGGAGGCACGGATAATTTATTGAGAGATTAGCTGAAGCAAAGTATTGAAATCTTTGGAAGCAATCCCATCAGGTCCGGCAGCTTTAACCACAAGCTCTTTAAGATCTCTGATCTTCTCCCTCATCCTCCTTCCATGTTGATTATCATGTCCCAGAACCAGCTCCAAACTCTTGACCATTCCCTTCTTTGTAAACACCCCTCCCTCAACCCTAACCCCTATCTCCCACACGTCCTCTACCATCCGTGCGTTCATCTTATTATCGCCTAAGATCGGCCGGCAGATCATCGGAACCTCTCCGACAATGCTCTCAAACACAGAGTTGTATCCACAGTGTGTAATGTACACGCCTACTGCTTTATGTGACAAAACATGAGCCTGGGGTGCCCAAGGAACTATTTTTCCTCGCTTTCTTGTCCTCTCGAGGAACCCATTCGGCAAAAATGCTTTGAAGTTTTCCCTTAGAGACCAAAGAAAAGGAACGCCACTCGCTTCCAGTGCCTCTGCTAAAGCTGCAAACTCGTGGGGTGGCACCGCCGCCACTGTTCCAAAGCTTATATATGCTACCGACGTTGGCTTTTGCTCGTCCAGCCATGGGAGGCAGCCTGTAGCGTCTGAATGAGATGGTGGTAGGGGTGGAGTTGGGACTGTTAATGTGAGAAAACCCACATACAGAATCTCATGGAACTTGGACTTGAGATCATCGTTGAGTATGGATGAGTTTAGTTCCTGGAAAGAGTTCATCACAACAGCATTTGCTCGTGGCAGGACCTCCCCAATTCTGCGCAGTGTGCGTGCGAAAACTGATGAAGATTTTGAGTTATTACCTTGAAGAATTTCTTGGGGTAAGTCCCCGAAGCGCATTACGGAGAGTCCTGGAATGGCATCTAGGGTTTTGTCAATAGGGTTTAGATCTCCCACTGCACCGCCATTACCATGAGCTTCACCGCCACCGCAAGCTTTAGCATAAGTCTCGTGGATGAGAGCACTGTAAATGTGGGCAGAGAGGTCGTAGGGTGCGGGAACGTATAAAGGGACCCACTTGACATGCATGTCCGCAGCCATATCGCAGCCAAAGACCAAGAAAGCATCGTTCAAGATGCAGGTGATCTTTTGCTGCCCAGTCTCGGCCACCGCCATATCCAAGCCTTTTCGGAAGCTCTCAGGTGCAGCCTCAAGGAACAGCTCAACTTCCTCGAGGGGATTCCCGGGAGTGAGGACATGTCCCTCCGGCACGCCATCCGCAACATCGTAGGATTTAAGGTTGTGTGGTAGGTGAGCTCCTGAGGTGGCAGAGAGCTTTTGGTTGGATTTGGCAGTGTTGAGGAAGGAGAAGCGGACGTCAGGGGCAGCCGATGCTAATCTGGAAGCTAAGTTGAGTACAGGCCAGGGATGGCAGCCGAATGGAAATGCCAAAACTGCAACATGTACTTGCTTTTCTCCTGAGCTTTGACTCATTTTTCTTCGCTTGATTTGCTTATAGAAGACTAGAACCGAGCTGGGAGATTATCTATATATAAGATATACGAATAGCATCACACAATATATAACCAAACTCTTCGTCCGTTACTGTTGGCAAATAATGCTATTTATTACTGAATGGTAGGTTTAAACCTAAGTCTGACTGGCAGGCAGCAGCCATAGTTGGTAAGCACTCCCGCCAACTACCTTTAATTAAAAATTTCCTTAAATTTTTCATTTTTATCTAAATACTTTTGTATAAATCAAATAGAAATACATTTATTATGTAAACCTTATTGTATAAAATATGAAAAATGCTCGAGAAATCGAGAATGATGCTCTCAAATTGGCCGATATATATGTATATATATATATTTACTTAAAGAAAATGATATTTCCACCAAAGATTTTGTATGGACAAACTCTATCGATTTTTTTAATATTTGTGCTTGAATGTATTAATATTGTTTTTTATTATTATGATTTTTCAAATACATGAGAAATACTTTTAAAAAAAGAAAAAAAAATTACACCATCAGTACCAAATTCTATCGGTGGCTCCAACACCACCCTTTACTTAATGGTTGAACAAGTAATTTTAAATTGTCTTCAACATCATCTAAACACACGATTTATATTGTTTTAAGTTCAAAGTGAATTCAGCATGGGTCCCCATATCTGAACAGATTTTAATGGCTCTCTTTATTCTCTATCTTCTCTCGTAGGGCCCATCTGACCCTCGTTATTATCACGATTTATATTGTTTTAAGTTCAAAGTGAATTCAGCATGGGTCCCATATCTGAACAGATTTTAATGGCTCTCTTTATTCTCTATCTCTCTCTCGTAGGGCCCATCTGACCGTCAAAATAAAATTGCTACGTGACGATTTATAATTGAATGGTGAAAATCGTTTTTGCACCAATCCGGATACATGTTTATTATTTAAATAGTGATAGGTTACATCATTTTATCACTTATTTATTATTTCTAATATTTTTTTTATATATATTTCTTTAATATCTTTAATGATTAAGAAAAAATTTTAAAAATATATAATTTTATTAATAATTTATTCCTTAATTATTAAATAAAAAATTTTAAAAATTAAAAAAAAAAAAGTAAAAGAGTGGTAAATAAAATGTAATCCTATTATTATTCTTATTCTTTTGTAAAAGAGAGCATTCTTATTAAATTATTTTTTAAAAAAATTTTAAAAGTATAAATTTATACATTTATCAAAAAAATTGATCATATTTAATCAAAAAATTGATCATATTTAATCAAAAGTAGAAAAATAAAAGTAAAAAAATAAAACAAAAGTACTTTTTTATGAATAGTAAAATTAAAACTTTGTTCAAATTTGATTTTTGTTAAATAAAATTTTAATTTTATTATTCATAAAAAATATTTTTATTTATTTTTTTCACTTTTATATTCTCAATTTTAATCAAATATGACTAAATTTTTTTTGATAAATGTGTAAATTAATATTTTTTAAATAATAATTTTAGACAATCTAATAAAAATACTCTAAACGTGGCATCCGGTTTGGATCAAAAACGATTTTTGCACTATCCAATTATAAATCGCCACATAGCGATTTTATTTTGCAAGAGTCTCTTGCTAGGGTCTGGATTGGCGTTAAAAAGCATTTTACACCAAACCAATTATAAGCTACCACATCAGACTCTAATGATTAATGAATTAGAAAGCGTGGACATGCATTTAGACAAGCAACTACCCTGCTGCTTCTCCCCACAAATCTGGTTTCCTTCTCGGCAAAATTAGAAGTATAAGAGAACGCATAAAATCATGCGGGTCGGGCAAGAACGCAGGTGTTAGGGTTCCCTAAATTCTTCCTCTGTCACAGATAACCCATAAAACCCGTACAGCAGAGAATGCTGGCAAGAACACAGAAAAAAAATTAAAATGTATTGAAAAGAAAAAATGAAAAAAAATAGTTTGAGAAGACAATATCTTCGTCGGCGTCGAAAGGGTGAGTCGTCGTCGGCAACGCCGGTCAAGTATATCGGCAAGCATGTGGGTCAGGCAAGAACGTGACCCCAACACTTGCGATTTCGACCCAAATACCCGACCCCAAAAGCCCGAGTTCTAGGGTTCGAAAAATTCACCGGTGAAAGTCGTTCCCCTCCACCCAAACGCCGACGGAAGGAGGCCGTAATCCACCTGCGACGAACCCATTGCAATTTCGGGCCTAGCCTTCATAGATTTTTCAAATAATTTGTATTGTTATCTTTGTCAACTCATCGCCGAACATACTTGTTTTTGTGTATTTGTAAATTGCTTGGCGTATGTTTCTGTATTCTTGTTGTTATTGGGTACTTTTGAAATTCCTAATTCCAATTTGATTGAGATGTGTAAAATTATGTACATATAGCTAGCAAAATAGAGCTTGGAAGGCTAAATCTGGAGCACCACTTACTGATCAAAGTTACTCTTCTTCAACATTTAGTGATTTCTTTAGTTATATTCAATTACTACAATGATAGTGATATGCCTCCAGTGCTAGTTTTCTTGTTTTGGGGAGGAGACGAATGGGGCCTGTGAAATTGCAGATGGCCCTGTGCTCGCATGTATTCGGTTCTAGGGTTTTTAAAATGCATATGCCGACGTGGCGTGTTATCATTTTATGGGTGTAATGACACCCATCCAGCCCCTAGCCTTTTTCTTACTCTTTTTATACTGATCATCTATGCGATACTTCATTGCTTTTGCATATTGATGTCGTGAGTTTGTACAAAAAAAAAAATAAGGCCGACAGTGAGAAGAAATGCATTGAGTACAGTAGATTTTAATAATGAAATTCATTTATTTTTATAAATTTTTATATATTTAAACTTTCATAATATTTAAATACATTTAACTTATTTCAAGTAGATCTCATTAAACTCACTCAACTATCTTAATTCATTATTATTTATAAAAAATCCAACTCAATTCAATTCTACTAATTTAACTTCCAAAATGCAGTCTAAGTGAGTGTGTTAAAAAAAATTAATATTTTAGAGGTGTTTAAAAATTATTGAAAAAAAAAAATACATCAACATTTATTGGTACAATACAGGGTATACCTTTTTGGCTTTCTTAATCCTGGCCTAGTTAACAATATTATATTCTCCATAAAGTATTGATCGAATCCAATATTTTATATATATATATATATTCTATATAATATGTCAACTTAACATGAGTTTATGTTATAGTTTAGATTTAGTTTAAAATAAAAATAATTTTATAATTTAATATACTATATCTAATTTAAAATTTTAGTTTTATATAAACCCTTTTAATTAACATATTCTTTAATTTAATTTCTTGAGATTTTTTGTTAAAAATAAACAATTCAAACGGTCCGGCTAATGAGCTAAAAGGCAAATTTACGATTTAAGTCTGGTTTAGATTAGGAGATGAGTAGCTCATCTTAAATTTATCACTATATTTTTTCAAATTCTTATACAAAACACAAATTTCAATACAGCATTTTCAAATTTCAATACAGTTGTTTCAAATTCCAAAACAATAATATTATTAAAATATTTTATTCAATTTTTCAAACTCATCTCATCTCATCTTATATCCCAATTCAAATCAAGCCTTAAACAAGTCATTAAAGATGTCACATATTGCTACTTGGCGTGTACACTGTGGCTAAAGCCTCTACAATAAATACAGTTTTTTTTTCATGTTAATGTTTCGAGAAATAATATTTATAATTGTAAATTGTTTAAGGGCTGCATAATCGTTTTAAAAAAATTGAATAAAATATAAGACTTATATGAATAAATTTCACTCATTTTTAAAACGATTACATAATATTTACGCACTTTACGATTACACCATATGGAATTAGTCTATTGTTCAAGAAATCCCTTCAGGTCTCCATTGGGGCTCAACCATAAAATTAAAATTTGGCTTCCGAACAAGTGGAAGAAAAATCTTGATAGAACATGGAGCAGTAAATCGTACTGATGGTGAAAATATTAATTGCTTTCAAGCATGGTGAAGAACTTCCAACAGATCATAGCCCAGTGAACTTTAAATTATGCAAATTAGCTAGCTGGTTTAATTAAGAAAATCTAACCATAAACTAGAGTCATTCAAATGGTTCGAGCAAAACACACATCTCAATAATTTTTTGACAACTCAGTATATAATTTACTTGGATAATAAAAAATCTTAAATTGTTCACAGGTATACTATTCCTACAAATTTGTTGTTGCTTTGCCGTACTTGTACCTTTGTGCCCTGGATGCTGGTCAGCTTAATGAACATCAACTAACTCTTTAAGCAAAAGAGCAAAAATTACAATTGGAAATTGAAATGGAGAATTAATGTTTCCATCGTGTATATATATATATAGCAGAAACGTACCACGTAGTTTCTTGTGGTTTAACTTTTGAGCATTTGTAACCACTCTGCAACTGATCTAATAATGTCGACATAGATGACAATAGGGTTGCTCTCCTCAAATTTTCTGAAACATTCCAAATAATATAGTACATTCTGATCTATAGTACATTTGTTGCAATATTTTTCGGCCAAATAATATGCATATCAATTCAAGATCCTCACCTCGATTGCCAAATAAACGGGTAGCAAAGGTTTTTATGGAGGTATTGATCGCCAAGCATGTCATGGTAATATTTTATAAGAAGGTAATTAGTAGGTTTCTTTACTGTGATTGCAGATGCAATCACTTGCTTCAGTCATATATCAAGGTCTCAATAGTTTGGCAAAGTTATCATTATCATTTTGTGAGTAGAAAATTATAAGAAAAACATACGGTACTAATTCATCTCGCTTGAGATCATGAATATTTGAATTATAAGTCTGCATTTCATGCCTCTAGAGAGTTTTCATATCATAGTGATCACAACAAATATATATACGTAGGGGTGTTCATCCGGATTCCGGATTTGGAAATCCGGAACCCGGATTTAAAATTTTCTTAAACATTTTAAAAAATAAAAAATAAAAGTATTAACAAATAAATAAAATTTTAAACCGGGCCGGGTTGTACTGGGCCTGGATGAACAGGCCTATATATATGGTGGATATAATATGACTCCAGAAGGCGTCAGTCCTGGAACCGGCGACGAACTAGGGGGGAAAGTTGCGGCGTTGGCTACCAGAGCCACCCCGGATGGTGGTTTACCGAGTAGAGAAGGTTGTTGCTTGGATCAAGTGTCTCGACCAAGTGGGTATCCAACGATTCTCCAACACCGATCGAGAAGATGCCCTGTCTTGCCACATTCTGAGCATCTAGGGAGGTTTTTAGGGATGCCTAAATGAGCTGCGAAGGCCATTGACTTGGCCAGTGTTGGTCGCATATGAAGGAGCCGCTGCTGTTCTTCCTAAAATAAAATAGAAAACACTTTTATGATGGGCGGAAGTGGATCTATGACAAGAATTTGAGTCCGGAGTTGGAAAAAAGAGTTGTTGAGACCAAGAAGGAACTGAAACACTTGTTCATCCTCCGCTTGTTGCTGGAGATCTTTCAGGTCATTGTTGTGTTGTAGATGGCTTAGTTCATCTCAAACTTGTTTTATCTAGTTGTAATATTCATGGATGAAATTTGTATTTTGCTGTAGGGAGGAAAGTTCATGTTTGAGGTGATAAAGACGGGCATTATTGCCGTGGCTGAAATGAGATTGGAGGTCGATCCAGACTTCATGTGGATCAGTGTGATACTCGAGAGAATTTGCAAGAAATGGATTAATAGAATTGAGGATCTAGGTAAGAACCATATCTTTGATTTGGTTCCATTGTGTATAGTGTGGAGAGTCTTTAGCAAAAGGTGGCAGCGAGCCATCAACAAAGCTAAGCTTGTTTTTGGCGTTGAGGACTTGGGTCATTGCCTTTTACCATTTGGAAAAATTGTCTCCTATAAAGAGTCCAGAAACAAGAATTAGGTTAAGAGAATAAGAGGGATAAAAGAGGTAGGGAGGTAGGACGTTGGAAGAGGAAGTCAGGGAGGACTAGGATGGGGATCGTGTTTTAGGCTGATACCATGTTAAGAATTGAAAAACCAGAATTCTTCTATTCTTACTTACGATTTTTATAATTGATAGTGTGTTATTTAAATATATACAAGCAGCTAATCTAAATATAGAAACAAAAGATTAAATGAAAATAATTGATTTTTACAACTAAATGACTAATTTCTAAATTCTTGATTGATTGATTTGTGGAAATCTGAACAGCCCTTAGGAGAGTAACAAATTCCACCGGCAACAAGCCCTATTCATTGTCAATTTATTGTTTGATGGTTATCAGTGTTTCTGTCTCCTTTTTCCAGCCAGTGTCGCTTTATTGTCTTGGTGCAAGCGGTTAGAGACCATTTAATTAACAGCCCTTGGGAGAGTCTAACAAATTCAACCAACTTTTTCCATGCCTACAACAATAATCAATCTATCAAGCAAGCTTTCTAGATCAATCACCAAACATCCTATGAGATTGCTGTTGCAATTTCTACCAATTTCTAGTAATTAATTTGAAGTTTCAAGACTGAGTGCCCACATGAAGGAAATATTTCCAAACCTCGGCTGATACCTATTGGCCAACGGTGGTGGAAGGGGACGACAACTTGAAGGGGAATGGCAGCTCGACGGGGACGACAGCTCGAAGGGGACGGTAGATTTATCATTTATGGATTCATCGTCGATTCATATACTACTAAGGAATTCCTTGAAGCCCCTGAAGCCATATCTTACTTTTTACAAAACGAATCGTTTTTGCTAATTCTTCAAACGAACCAATTTGTCCACGTATGGGGTGCGCGTGCAGACGTATATTTGAGGATTATAAGAAGAGTTTCTTATATTTATATACGAACTTCCATAACTATTAATAACCTAAATTAAATAAAGCAACTAAGATTTGAAAATATATATAAACCAAAATTAAAAGAGTTTCAAAATTTTAAATTAAATCAAAACTGGAAATGATTAATTAAATTTTTTTTTTTAAATTAATTAATCATTTTCCAAAATACATATAGTAATTATATTAAAAATCTAAACGAATAAAAACCGAAACAAAACTTCAAAAAAAACATTGAAATGTACAAAACAAGGCTTGAGGGGGGTGTTCCACCTGCCCTCCAGTGGCCCGCAGTCTGAGGGGAAATTCTTCCCGTTTACCCTCCAAGCCAGTTTTTGGTTTTTTTTATCTTTTGTTAATCTCACTTTAATTTTTTTTTTTTTTTGTTAAATAGACAATTAATCCTACATATTCACAAGTTTGCAAAAACTTTTGTTTGGATTTGAAGTTACACCCAATACTTCCCAAATCTTATAAAATTTGCAATAATATCTTACCTTATAAAAAAATCGTGTTAAAACTGATCTAAAGAAAAGTCTACACGATAAGGAATCGAAACTATTTTCAAAATAACAAAATTATTTAAAAAAAACTAGAAAATAAAAATAAACCAATTAAATTTATTTATTGATAATAATAAATTCAATTCAATATTCTCATTGTCATCCAGCTCAGACAATGATAACCGGCAACAAGCCCTATTCATTGTCAATTTGTCATCCAATCCGATGTCATCAAGAATTCACATCAAATTACAAAACACCCAGACTAGACACACTCCTTAATGAAATTTCCCCACCACATCCAAACTTCAAAAGCCATCAAACAGAAGAATTGGAACAGAAGCAATAAGAAAATAACACAACGTGAACAAGCTCGCTATTTAAAAACAAGTATAATAATTCAAGAACAAAAACTTTACCACAAAAACAGAAAGCTTGCTACAGAACATAAAACTTTCTATAACTCCAGAATAGAAATTAGAAACATTAAGCTTAAACCGGGTACATGATACTAGAAACAAATCCATGACACTAATATCACTAGTTAAGCACACCACTCATCCAAATGGATACTGTAGATTGTCCGCTTGTGCTCAATGCTTTAAAACAAGTTAGGGACACTTAATATCACCAGCAGCCTCAATCGCTTAGTCAAAAAGGCAGAACCCATATCCTGTGACAAACAAATTCATAATTCAGCTAAATAAACATGCATATCTCCGTTACAAAAACATGGAGGAAAAGGAAACTTCACTTGGCAATTTGTATACCTGAGAAATTACCCATCTTCACTTCCAATTATATAGCCATGCCAAGTACCAGTTATCTTAAGCCACAATATTTTTTCTTTGACGTTTCTAACAGGTGCATCAAAGCCTTGTAACAATCTTCATTTGATACTGCAATCATTGCTACTTCACTAAATAATTTCACCAGAGTGTTGAATCTTTTTACTCTCAGATCACCATAAATATTGGTGTAAGTATATTCTCGATACAAGTCCTTCCTCCATCGGTCAAGAATATATTTTGATGGCAATGATCTAATGCGTCTCATGACGAACACAGAAAGAGCATGTCTACATAAAATTCCCCTAGTTTCAAACAGCCCACAAATGCAATTCATTTCACATTCGTCTTCATTGAAGTAAACCCAAAAGGTTACTTCTTTAATGCTGTCATCAACATGTAACATATCTGACACTTGATAGGTTAAACTGAACCTTCAGTTTTGATAAGAGAACAATTGCAAGATATCATTCCCAAAAACTCTTGTCAGACTTCTTTGAACTTTGCAATGGTGTACATCTCTTGAAATTTTTTCTCCATAAGAGAACGAGATATACATGGAATCATGCTATTAAAAGAATTGAAATCAGCTCTATCCTCATTATCAATTTTTTTCTCAAAAGGCTGTCAAAATGGTCAAAACAATCCTTCAATGTGGTCTTCGAGCGCAGAAAAATATCAGAATATGTATTCACACTCTCACTCCTTCGTGTAATACTCATTCCAGCCCAAAATACATCCTTCAAATATGCCGCTACCCAACAAGTCCGTTCACTATATAACCCACATAACCATGCATTGTCATGAAGATTATAAGTATCAAGAAGCGTTTGCCAACTCTTCTCAAATTCATCACAAGTTTGAGAACCAAATAGACAGTTCTGTATGGCACTCTTTTAGCCACAAGTGTATTGTGCATGCGACCCAAGCTTTTCATGGAGTTTTCTCATAATGCGCCATAGACCAAATCTATGTAGGATTCTTGGAAAAACTATTGCAACTGCACTTTTTATAGCCTTATCTTGATCAGTCATGATTGCGCTCGGTGTTTGACCATTCATGCATTCCAAAAATGTTTGAAATAACCATACAAATGTGTCTACATCCTCACTTGATATTAAGCCTGCTGCAAACAATATTGATTGACCATGATGATTCACACCCATAAAAAGAACAAGTGGTATTTTGTGTCTATTAGTCAAGTATCTTGTGTCAAATGTAACAACATCCCCAAAACTTTTA
The DNA here is from genome assembly GCA_036559045.1 of Platycarya longipes. NCBI lineage: Eukaryota > Viridiplantae > Streptophyta > Magnoliopsida > Fagales > Juglandaceae > Platycarya > Platycarya longipes. Next base: position 6,382,259 of record CM071792.1, on the reverse strand, counting down.
TATGCTGCCCTACTTCACGGATCAACCCAAAACACATTTCTCAGCCTATTATCATCATTAAAATCCATCACAGAAAAAAAGCCATAATTCTTTCCCTGCATTCTCTGGAAATACTCACAAAGTGCTGCAGCACCTCCTTTGCCAAGCTGAAGATATCTTTCCTCATCAATACAATTGGGGTGATCTTTCTCTACAGACGAAAGATTCTCAACCCCCTCTCCTTCAACAAGTGGTTTAAAGCTCTTGCTCATATGTCTTTCGGCTCTATCTTTAAGTTTAATCTTCCTTTCCTTAATAGGATCTAGCTTCCTATGGCATGTAAAAAAGGTTGATTTGCCTGGGCTCAATGCATGATTGTGGGCAAGCTCAACAGTAGTTACAAGCCAGTAGCCAAAAACAAACATTGCTTAAATCTTAGCCTTACAATCCATTTTTGTTGTTGGACATGGCTTTGAAACATTACTTGTGCTAAGTCTCGTCTTGCCAAAACGAGCACATGCAAGGGTGAGGTATTTAACTTTCCCACCTGGTTTCTTTTTAGATCTTTGATGTATCAGCCCAAAACCTGTTTTCTTGGCATATTGCTTGTAATACATGCAAAGTTCTTGTTCGGAACTAAACTTCATACCGTACTTGGGTTCTTCAACATTTTCATGTTCCTCCATGTCATTGTCTCCTTTCTCATCCAACTCTAAATCACAAACAGTTTCATTTCCGTCTATATCAAAATGAATAAAGCAAAGTTTAACGAAAGTCATTAAGCTAATGTTAAGTAAATGAAGACTGAAAAACCTAATTACCAACTTGAGGGACAAGTGTGGGAAGATGGCAATTAGTTTTAGGCATAGAGATGGGCTTCCCATAAACTGAAGCTTCAGCAGTGCCACCAATAGTGGTACTCTGAGCATTGGCTCCTGAAAAAGTTGTAATGAGTACAAAATTATCAATAGTCAGAATTATCAATGGTTGAGGATGAAAAATATACCATCCGCAACCATCTCCTGGAAATCAGCCTCTCTACTTCCAGCAAAAGCCTATAGGGTTTGGCATCAATAAACATCCAACATGGTCAAGTGATAACTGCCAAAAGTATTAACATAGATATGGTGTACCTGTTGGTCATTATTTTCATTCCTTGCATCTGATGTACCCTCAGTACCACTTGTAGCACTGATAAGAAAATGAGAAGGGGAAGAAAAAGGGGAGGAAGCAGATTTTTTATTTACAATTTCTTTACCACTACTTGAAATTCCATGACCATGTAAAGTAGGGTATGGAGCTGATGTCCCAAGTGGTGAGATCAACGGATGCTGCAAATTTGCCAACAAGAAAGATAATAAAAACCTTTACCATGTAGAAAATGTATCGTGTTACATAACCTACAATAAGAGTATATTCACCTGGCTTCCCCATGGATAGGGGTGGGGAGATGGAGAAGCAACGAATGGTGGGAAAAATGGTGGTGGCATAGCTCCATAATACGCCTAAATGAAAGCTCATCAGGAAGGTTCTAACATGAATGTCCACAATCGAAAAAATAAGCATTGCCATCACAAACCTGCATATAGCTTGACCAGCTTGACCAATGGGGATAAGATGTTGTTGGTATTTCCTGTGAAAACAGATAAGAATGTTTAAAAACAAAAAATGAATTGAATAAAAAGAATAAAAATTATTAAGTGGGTAAGCAGGGAAGACGAGAATACCTGAATGCAAGAAGCTGGTTTAGAAGGCTTAGGAGGTCTGATTTTCTTCCCTTTCCCCATCTTATTCTTTCATGAAATCCCTTCAGGTCCCTAATAGGGTCTAAACCATAAAATCCCTCCTGATTTTCTTCTCTGTTTTTTTTGCACTGCATTTCCGTGAACCGCTTTCAAATTGGATTTGGGGTTTCTCAGGTTGAAATTTAGGTATGGTTTGTTTTAACAAATAATCTTATTTTATTTTATCTTATTATTATTATTATTATTATTAATTTATATATAAAATAAAATAAATAATTTAAATTTTTTTTATTTCAAAATAATTTTTTTAAAATTTTAAAACAAAATTAATATTAAAAAAATATTTTATAATAATATTTTATTCAATTTTTAATTTTTATCTTATCTTAGAATATTAATAATAGACTTACTATAATTTTTCTTCAAATTATATACTTTTATATATTTTTAAAAAAAAATTCATCAAATTTAATCAATTATAAAAAGAAAAAGATAGAAAAAAATAATAATAATAAATAATAATCTTTTAAAATTCTCCAAATTATCGATTGCTGGTGTGCTCTTATTTATAAAAAAAACCAAAACTAATCGTTTTCTACTGGCTTTATCATGGTAGGAATTGCGGACGCTATGCGTTTTGAAAAATTGTGGTGCTGGTATGTAAATGTGAAAAGTTGTGGTGCTGGTATGGAAAAGTGAAGCCATCGTGATTCGTTGTCAGACAAGATGAGCGTGAAGAAATTCGGGCTATCCCGTTTCTTTCCCAACGTTTTCTATTTGATTAATGCTACGTACAGTCGTGAAGTCACAAATGATATGCAGTCGTTTTAGAAAAAAAATTAACTTTATTACGTAGGTCTCATATATATTCACTTTTTTTTAAAGCGACTGCATGCCGCTTACAATTTCATGACTGCATCTATCATTTCTCTTTCTATTTTAATGCTTTATCGATGTAGATTTCGTTAGTGCGTCTGTATATATATACTGTGCATATGCTATATATGAGATTTTGAAAAACTATTTTAAATGAGTGTTTGGAAATAGGATAATATAATCTATGTTGATTCTATCTCTTGTGAAAAGTTAATGCATTTCAGAACTTCAGATTAGATGGGGATTTTAATTAAGCTCTTGTTTGAATTTAAATTTTTTTTTTTATTTTATTTCATCTTATTATTATAATTTTTTTAAATTTTTATATAAAATATAATAAATAATTCAAAATTTTTTAAATCTTAAAATAATAATAATATTAAAAAATAATATTTTATTTACTTTTCATCTTTTATCTAAATCTATTTTATCTAGCCTCATCTCTAAATTCAAATCGAGACTAAATTAGCTGCATCTCATTTTTCCTCATTATTGTGATTGAAGCATTGTGTCTTTTACATTATATGGGAGTTTCCTTTATAAAAACTTCTACGGCATGTCTGGATACAGTCTCAAAATTTGGTGAACGAAAGTAATATTGGATTTTAACAAATGAGAGAGAAAATGTTGTTGAAAATACTATAAAATTATTTAAATATAATTGTTTTAATTCTTTTTTTTTTTAATTTTTGTGAACTTATATAAATTTTTGTATTAAAATAATGATTTGGTAATAATCAAATTAAAATTTAAAATTTTGGAATTAAAAAACTAATTTATATTTGAATGATATTTGTGAATAAAATTATGATAAGTTTTGAACATTTTGAAAATTCTCATAGTGTTCTATTAAAAATCATGGATCTCATACTATGATTCTTAATAGAATTATTCTATGGGAGACGTTGGGGGTCTGTCCGTTCGACCCCCATATAAAATCAGCCCCTACAAAATATATAACAAAAAAATATAAAAAATATAATAAAAAAATAAAACGAAGAAAAAACAATAGAAAATATAATATAATAATAAAAATACAACAAAAAATAAAATGAAAATAATTTTAAAAGGTATTCAACCTCAGCTCAGACAGAGGCGACGCCGGCCGAAACGAGTTTGGGGCTGCGTGGGGCATACCGGATTTGCTGGGAGTCGCTGTCGAAGGGGTGGGATCGCCTGAGGCCAACAGTCATGATTAGGTGAGCAGTGTCACCGCCGGAGACACCAGCGACCGTTTTTCAAGGAGATCAGACAGACCGATCCCCAATTAATCCATTATTCTATATATAATCTTCGAGTGGAAATTGTTTATACAAATTCATATAATCATGTTTAATTTTTTAAAAAAATTATAATAACATTTTTTTAAAATTATGTTTTTTGCCCTTTTGCCTCCATATATTAATGAAACTATAAATGCAGTTATTCACTAAGACTACAAATAAAATTTATCTTCTTAATAAATGATTTTTTTGTTCTTTTTTGGTTAATACTCCCAAATGGCTATAAAGCATGCTTGTGCACGCGTGCTTTGTACATGCTGGCGTACATTCATGTTTTTTTTTTTTTTGAGAAAAAAATATGAGGACGCGTGCATACTTTGACCCTCATAAAGAGGAATATTTGAAATCACCGTCATTCATAAACCGTCTATATACTATACTTTATCCTCACTTCGTAACGGACTACATAATATTATTCATGGCATTCAAAAAGAAGGGAAACGTTTCTCATTCAGACCAATTTTCCCCCTTAATTTTCCTTTTTTTGCAATAGTAATGACTGCAAGAGATAAATCAGAGGAGGACTCAAAGCTGTCTTGCTTTACAGCAAAACACTCCGTAGTTTGCCATTCTAACCATTCCATCAAAGCTTTGTATTCGAATCCTCAAACCCATTTGAGGAAAACCAATCACTTCAGGATGGAGAGAACCAACACGGCAGTACTGGAACAGACAATGAGCAGTAATGGAGGGTGTTCGTCTGAATTGTCTGTTACCGGCAAGCTTGATGATGAAGAAGATGACCCTGAAGTGAAGTCAGATGCCGAGTCCTAGTGTTGCCCTCAAGTGGATGAAGTTGATGATGATGATGATGATGATGTGTGGGAGGATGAACAGTACTGCATTGATGGATTGCTGTTTGAAGAAGGAACGAGGAAGAAAATAGAGTTGTTGGCAGGGATAGTGGGTGTTGATAGCACAGAACCTGGGGTGGTGCTGGCTGAAGTTGTGAGGGTTCTCAAGGATTTAGAGAGAAGAAATGGATATCAGCATTTCATATGATGATCATTTGGGTTTTGACCTTCTGCTCTGCTTTTTAATTTTAGTTTGCACTTTTACTTGGTTCTGTTCTCTCTCTCTCTCTCGATATATGGATATCCCAAAATCTAGAATGGCTTGTGATAGAATCATAGAATGGTATAATTCTTTGGTTCTTAAAAGTAATTCTTTTTTTTTTTTTTTAATTTCCAACTTTTCCTCGTTTTAAACAATTTCTAACTTTTCTTCACCACTTACCAGTTAAACAAAGTATTATTTCTATAAGGGGAAAATATGGATGGAATGACAATATAAGCCAACCAATATCTAGAAATACACCAATACATCATGTTATAATATTTACAAGACAATTAATACGTGTTTTTTATTTTATTTTGTAGTTAAGTTCTATTAGAGTTCTTTTTTTTTTTTTCCTGAGCAGATTTTAGAGTTCATACCCAAATACTATAACCTAAATAACTTGACGTTTTTTATAAAATTTATGATGAGAAAGATAAATACATACAGTAAACTATAATAAGTATCAAGTATTAAAAACCTATGTTAAATCAGAATTAGGGTTTCAGAATTTGGACATGAACCCTAAGATGTTTTGATTTATTTTATTCATTGATTAATAATGGGTGATTCAATTTAACACAAGCATTCATATTGCATCTAGCTCGAGACTCAAATTCTGTGCCTGCTATAGCCTTTAGGCCCCGAAAATACCATAAGATACGTAAGAAGACATGGTACGTAATTCCAACTAAGGAAATAATATTCTTTTGGAAAGCATTTTTTTAAACGACTTTAAGAAAACTAGAACGCCGTTTGTTTGTGGACTTCGCGCTTATAATATTACCGTCTTTAGTATGCCAAAAACAGACTAATTTATTTTTTTATAATGAATCTTACTTTTTTTTTAACTGATTACATAATGTTTAGATACCCTACCTACAACTGTATATAATATTATTCTTTTTTTAACTTATTTTCGTGCTTGCATTTTCATATTTAAAGAAAAAACAATAGAAAAAAATAAGGTTTTTCTTAAAACTTTCACTCATTTTATATTATAATTTCTAAAATTCCAATTAAAAAAACAATTAGTTCAATATTAAGTGAAAATTTAAGTACTAATTTCGAGATTATTTAAAATTAAGTGATAGACTGAGAGAAGAAAAACAAAAAAACAAAATACTTACGCTGAGTGGGTCCCTCATAGTAGCACAATGCAAGAACTCCCCAACGGGTTTGAGGTGGAGTCCAAAACGCAAAAATAAAGATGGTGGCAAGACATCTAAGACGATGAACAGGTAAAGTATATATTTTTTTTTTATCCATGCAATTTAAATGCCCACATACCTCCCCTTATAGGACAATATGACTTCACTCCTCAGAGCTCACCTGGACTGGCATTTGCAAACTACCCATTTCAAAATATCTTAATCTTCTATTCTACTTCCTTGGCTGAGCTAGTATCGAGTGGAGGCATTATAACTGAAATCCACTAGCATATTTGCTCGCGCTTGGCTCAGTAAAACAACAGATATCAGGTGGAAATAGAATGCTGATGCCACCAATATGAGTTTCTGAAATTCAGCATCCAATCCAAGTCTCGCAGCAGAAACGCACCAAATGATGCCCCATAAAAGTGTGTGATGGCTTCCTTGAACCGGTGTACCTGGCAGTTAGCGTCAAAATGCGTCTCAAACAGTAGTGGACCATCAACATGTTATGGGTTCCTAGATCTCAAGATTGAAGAGCACAGATATTACAAGCAATGCCAAACATCCAGCATAAAGGATTTTGCAGATTTCACCATAACCAACTACTAATTGTGGGGCATTTCCTACCCTCCCGGTCCTGCCTGGTGAGTTAACCACCAATTTCACAATTTTTGTTGACATCAAGGGGGTGTAAAAATCATGCCAACTCCAAATCTCCAGATCAGAGAATACAGGAAATCCCATAATGCCAACATTTCCTATATGCCTTCTTCCTCAGTAAGCATTTCCTGCCACATTTCATCCTGCAAACAATGTTGTGGAAAAAGAAATCCTGCAAATTGCAAAGTATGAACTGATAACTGAGCAGGTTATTTTAAATCTAATCGTAAACATGAACATCAACAAGCTATAATTACTTAAAAGGCTTTAAATAACATCATGAACAAAAACTAAAAAGCACTGATCCTCATTAAACAATGAAAGTAAATAGAATCAAGCATGATTTATGCTGTCCGACTACAAGTAATGATGCATTCCATGGGTATCTTGGGGGTATAGTCAGATCTAAATATGTAGAAAGGCAAATTGAGAAATCATAAACAATAGCATGGATTATATTATCAGGGAAAAAAAAAACCCCAAGATTCTCCAAAGTTCTATGCAATTAAAATATGAACAGTAAATTACAAACACTTAAATGATCAACCCCTATAAAAAGACAACTTTTTTTGGACAAGTACCTTTTATATGTCATAATTCTTGAACTCACTGAGATACTTCTCCCCTCATTCAAAATTAAATTTAAAATACCCTTTGAATCACTTCAAGAAATCAGTGCTACAATGGCAAACCCTTTGAATCAGTCAAAAGAAAGAAAACCAAAACCAAAACTTCTTCAGTTTGAACTCACACTTACTTAGGGATGCTTCAGATAAGGCACACAACATGGACATCAAGATTAGTCCACTACAGCAGAACACCCAGAGGTCTGATCCAAAAGATACATAACATTAAGCCTGGTTTGGATAGAGAGATGCTTCCATCTCATCTCAATATCCAAACACCACAAACACTTTTTTATTTGAAGTCTTCAGCTTTTTCATCTAATCATTACCTAATTGTTACAACTTTTCAAACTTCCAAACTAACACAAAAAACAAATCAAAATTTTCAAATTTCCAAACAAAAATAATATTAAAAAATTATGTTCTGACAATATTTTAACTTTATAATATTTTTATTCAATTTTTTCCCTCCCTTCCCAAAACCCAATAAAGCATTTTAACTCAAACAACTTCTAACTCTTCTCATCTCAACCCAAATATCTCACTACTATTAACAAACCATATCAACCCATCTCAACTCACTATCCAAACCAGACTTTTACACCAGCAACTCATAACCATGGATCAAGTAAAATAAAATTTATCAAAGGAAGAATGTCACCAGCCAGCATATGGCACAAAAGGACCTACTATACATGACTAGAAATGGGAATTAAAGTATCTTTCACAATCATTCACATTACATAGGACTGTAAATACAAGTTCTCTGTGAGCCACTTGTGAAATCTATGTACAGCACAGGACCCAAGTTTTTTGTAGTCTGTGTTTATAACAATTGTGATTGTAGTCACCTTAAGAAAAAATTACGCAAGCTGGCATCAATAGAGGAACCAATGCAGCACATCACATTAGTGGCACATTGCAGCCTCTGTAGATGCATTACCAGAATCTTCTCGACAGGCACAAAGTGAAGAACAAAACACCGATCACCAAACATTTGCAGCTTCAAAGGTTGTGTCCCTAGAATCTTCTTGAGCAGATCCACAACAAAACAATATGCTGCAAAATATTCAACAATAAAATTAATGCATAGAATGGGAAAGCAAACTAAGAAAGAATCCAACCTATAGTGTCACTGAAGTATGATCCTGATAAATTACCGTGTATCACTTTGCAGAAGAGATGCGTGGCAGTGATGATATCCAGCTACTTGAAGGACCCATTCGGTTGCCATGTCCATTACCAGGATTTGTAGTATCAGTGGGCAATGCAAGCTTTGAGGAATTTCTTTTAGAGGAACCAGGAAGTGCATATGAAGTAGAGGCAATGTGTTCTTCGCTCAGCACCTACATAGCAACATTTATCCCACCCGTGACCTAATTAGCATAAATTTTAGTAAATGGATAATGTACAAGGAAATTGCATCACGTACAACCCATATAATTGAGGCAAAATATCCCCCTGCCCCACCTAAAATAAAGGCTCAAGTAAAAGAATTACATTCTTCTCAATAGGATTCTCAGAACTTAAATTCTTGGTAATTGGTGATTTAAAATGCATCCGGAAAGCAGGACCAGTAGCATTTCCAGGTCTAATGCGCTCTGTTACTTCAGCTGAAAAAGGAACAATAACACTACCTGCCCAATTAGATGACGATATAAGAATATTTCTTTAATGCAGTTGAATATATGATACCAGGTGTTGAGAGGGAAAATAAATAACACAGTTCTATTAACTCTATGCCTGGTGCCATAAGTTAGTACCAATCATATAGCCAATGATTAAGTGGTATTTTCGTATGCTGAACTTCATATAAATCCTTACTTTGAACAAGCAATAGCTCAGACCTATAAGTCATCTTTAGAGGTTTTCTTACAAGATCTCTTTTTTTTTTTTTAATGCATCAGCAACAACTAACCTTGATGATTGTCCACATCTTGTGGCATTGCACGACTACTGCTACCTACAGGAACAGACTGTAATATATGGACATTGAGTATTGTTAGAACCATCACTATTCCTCTCTCCAAATAAGCAATTATAATCAAAGTTATGAAGTATACCAAGCAGAAAATATACATACAGATAAACGAGACTGGGTTCTATTCTTTTGTGACTGCTGATACTTTATGATTGTCCAATCAAATATGAAATCAAATTCATATCCTGGAAATAGTCAAAAACATAAAGAATAAGAGTTTAATTGCAGCAAAGTCTGGCATAGCTTAGAAAATAGTCTGAATTGAAATGACCATCACACTCACAGTTTCACAATTAGTTGTGCAGGTACAGAAATTATAGGACTACGTCTATTTACCAAAAGGCCATACCAATGCATATGTGGGCTTCTATCTAATTGCCTCCAGCGTAACCATAGGTATGACCCACAATCCCCCATCTCATTGTTGGGAAGGCCCATGAATGCTACTAAGAAAACATGCTGCAGGCTATTTTTTAATCCTTCATTTTTCTATTTAAATATTTATAGCTTGAGGGATGGGCAAGGGTTTAAACAAGCAAAGGGGACATAGACCGAAAACATAATAAGCTTATTACTGCAATTTCCATAATTCCTCTCATGCAAAGAACTCCATATCTAACTGGAAGGATTAACTATAACGGCATATGCTTTATCAGATTGCTTATATCTGCATCATGATGAGAATTGACCAAAAAAAGAGAGAGGGATCACTAGTCTTTGCAGATCAATACCTTCACGAGCAAACAAGTCACGGAACAGACGCTTCAAGAATCCATAATCAGGTCGCTGATCGAATGTCAGTGAGTGGCAGTAATGAAAGTATGAAGCAAACTCCACTGGATGAGATTTGCAGAGAACCTTAAAAAAGAAACCAACAGTCACTTCAGAGTTCAGATACGCTTGTAACTTCCATCATACATATCCACAATCAACAAACTCAATCCACACCTCTATAGGAGTTGATAACTTCTTCTCACATATTTTGTCATATTTCTGCTTCTTTGTGGCAGCCTTTAAACCCTGCCATGGAAGGCTATACACAGAAACTGAGTCATTAGAGAGATGATGTGCCAAAGCATAAGGCAGAAATCATACTTTTAGATCGCAATTACTCATTATTAATACAAAGCAGAAACAGATAGTGGTTATGGGCATGGTTCTTCTATATTTAATCTTTAAATAGGAATGAAAATGAAAAGTCAATCATACCTTCCCCTCAAAAAATATAAAAGCACATATCCCAGTGATTCTAAATCATCCCGCCGGCTTTGCTCTATGAAGAAGATACCAAATATGGGTTATTACTTACATCATCAGAGGGGAATGAAGAGGAGGAAAGTAGGGGATAGAGAAAAAACACAAAAGAAAATAAATGGGAGAACATTTCCTAACTTACCAATTCCAAGATGAGTATTGCAGCTTGCATAACGTGCAGTCCCTGTCAAGTTTTTATTCTCTCTGTCGAAGAAAATGCTTAGTTGTGCAAGGATATGTATCCATTTATCACAAAGAAATCCAAGTTTATGTGTATGCGCGCATGTATCCATGTCTATATGATATAGATAGTCACTAAATGCGTGAGCAGTGTAGATGTCCATGAACCATATAAAAACATTAGTTGTGTAATATTTAAAAAATAAAAAATAAAAAAGGTACCTGTAAGGAATATGACGATTGGTTGTTGCATCCCGGTATCTTTTTGCAAGTCCAAAGTCAATCATGTAAACCTGCTCACCACAATAAAAAGCCCAGGATGATTTGCAATGAAATGACAAAGAAAAGAATAAAAACCCATACAAGGTAAGGAAGAAAAGATAGTAAAATCGATCACCTGGTTTGCTTTCCGACCAAGACCCATGAGGAAGTTATCAGGTTTTATGTCTCTATGCAAGAATCCTTTAGAGTGCACGTACTCTATTCTTGTAATCTGCAAAAAACAAAAAACAAAATGTAACATAGGTAATAATGAGGCCAACTAACTGTGAACATTCTTCACAGTAGACATCCATAGTGGGCTCATGATAAATAGATGCAATATACTCCATATACTTTCTCTAAATAACTGTTAACTGAGTACCAGTGACTCGGATTACGACACCCCCAGTCATATTGGAAACATCTGATTACGACAAAATAAACACAATGCTCTTTAGAAACTCAATGAAAGTAGTCATATGGCAAATGATATAACCAGTTGAAAAGACTATTATTTCAGAAACCACAGCTCCTCAGCAAACGTAAACATTCATTTTGGAATTTGTATATCTGCAAGTGAGCACATGAGCTGCACAAACAGTTTATGCCGAAAGCTTAAAACAAAAGTCCATTAAGATGGAAAATTAAGGATACCATTTGATCAGCCAACATTAGAACTGTCTTCAATGAGAACTTCCTCCCGCAATACACCAACAGGTCCTCAAGACTGGGTCCTAACAAATCGAGCACAAGCACATTGTCCTCCCCGTCTACGCCAGACCATCTTATGCTAGGAATACCACCTGATAAAAAAAAATTTATAGTCAGCCACAAACAATTAATTTAAATCTTGAGGTCAACACTAAACAGTATAGATACTTGTAGAACACATACTTCCTCCTTGAAGAATATTGTATAACTTGGCCTCGTAAAGGAGCTGTGGATGCTTAGTTTTACCGTTTTCCTGCAATAAGAGAAAACAAAATGATAATAATAAAGACAAGTTCAAAGAAAACTAATTGGTAATTTTTAGCATTCTCGTTATCATTACTACTCTAAAATTGACCATTTCCAAAATTTCTAAACCAGCAATAATTGCTAATTGTTTCATTCATCATAAACGTAAACTTAAAACTCAGCTCCCTGAACACAGAAAATCTAGTATACACATGTAAATATGTCGTAGATGCGTACATATATATAATATATAATCAGATCATGATCTACGCATCTCCAACTCCAGGGACAGAGCCAGGGGAGCCTGCCCCAACTAGAAAAAATTCAAGGCACCCCTGTACCCCGGTTTATTTTTTTCAAAAAAATAAAAAATAAAATTTCCTCCCTAAAAATTTGAAATAGAAATTTATCCTTAAAATGAAAATAGGATTTCAAAAATTCTCTCTCGTATCCTTAAAGGTACTAAAAAAATTATTCCCCAAAATATTAAGACAATTCTTAACCCTCCAAAATATACTAAAACCCAAAAATCTCTCTCCTATCTTTAAAAAAATTATATAAAAAATTCTTTAGTCCGCAAAACTTCAAAATAACACTTAACTAACTCTTTAAAATTCATGGAAAACTAACGTTCCAAAAAATTTAATGAAGTCTGCATGGAGATTCTTTATAGAACTAAATAAATTATTCTAAATTCTAATAAAATCTAGATCTTTTAAACTCAAAAATTTGACCCAAAAAGTTTCTAAAAGTATAAAGATGGATTTTTCTAAAACCAACATCATAAGATTTTTCTCTATCATCTTTTATTCCTTTCAATTCAATCTTACTCTTCTCCGCGATCTTAATTGCAAATGAAATACTGTGTTATCCGTTGAAAATAAAAAATCTTAGTTTGCAGTTCATAATTTGTTGCAACCACGCTTTAAATGTCTTCAGGTTGATGAACATGTTTATATTTTTTTCTTGAATTATAATGTGTAGTGTTTCTTGTAGTATTACTATACATAAAATTATAAATAATAAATTCTTATTATAATATAAACTCGACGCCCAACTGGCTCCGCCACTGTCCAAGTCTTCGTAATTGCAGTTACGTAAGACACAGCACCAAAATGAACCAATAGGTATGAAGAGAGAGAAATTAGAACTTACAATCTTAACGGCGACGATCTCAAATGTATCGATATGCGTAGCTGCGACCAATGATCAAAATTCGAAAAGATCGATCAGAGTTTCAAAAGATGAACCTTTAACAAACATTCAAGCACAACGCGTACAGATACTCACCGAGGAAGATTTCACCAAACGATCCGCTGCCGATCTTGCGACCGAGCTTGTACTTACCGCCGACGATCCGTTCCATGGTAGAGATTCAATGATCCGGGTCCCTCAAGCGCTCTCTCTCTCTCTCTCTGTGTAGCATAAAAGATAGCTCGGATTTTGGATTTTGGATCCGAAGAACGAGAACGAGAACAAGAACAAGAAGACCTGGAGGATTGTGAGAGAACGAGAAGGGGGCGGTGCAGAAACTCTTGTTTTATAGTTGAGAAAGATCAAAGAACTGACGCCACACAGGTAAATACAAAGAGAGCGTGATTTGTTGATAAAGTGGGAAAGTTAAAGGGTAGTCTTGGCATTTCAAGTGAGGTGGAGACGGGTTGACTCGTTGACGACTCGGAGTCTAGGACTACAAATAAGAATTTAAATAAGATTCAAAATTAGGATAATTATTTGAATTGAACTATTTTAGAGAAAATAACATTGAATTGGATTTTTTAAGGTTATTGAAAAATATAAAACTTATATATATAATTATGAATGAAAATTTTAATATAAGTTCAAAATTCTTATATTGCTAAAGTTTTCTTTACTTTATAATTTTTACAAAAGACATTAACTTTAAGAGAAATCCTGGGGGCAGACGGTTTGCCCCCCCACACACAGAGCAGCCCCCGCCGCCCCCGGTGGCGGTGGGCGACACCACCCCCGCCATATACGGGTCCGAAACGGGTTTAAGGCTGCCGGGGGCACACCGAAGCTCGCCGTCGTAGGGGTAAGGTCGCTTGAGTCCGCCGGTCTCGATGGCGGGGGGTGTTGCCCACCGCCACCGGCGGCGGCTCCGTTCGCTCCATGGCCGAATTCCCTTAAATTCATCTTCATTTTATTTTTTTATTGTGTTTTTTACTATGTTTTTATTTTTTTATTGTGTTTTTTATTATGTTTTGTTCATTTTATTTTTTTATTATATTTTTAATCTTCATTTTTTTATTTAATCATATTTTTTATTTTATTTTAATGTATTTTTCATCATAAAGCAGCCCAACTAACGTTGGGCTGCTTTAGACGCTGGGGACAGCCGGACCGGTCCCCAGCGTCTCCCTAACTTTAAAGTTGGCAATCAGATAATTTCATTAATTTTCTTATTAAAGGGTAATATTATATACAGTCCAAAAAAATTAGACTTATTTGCCGTCGAAGCAAGATAAAATTAGAAAATCTAGTTTGGAGAGTAAATTTATAAAACAAAATTTAAGACGAGACAAATATTAATTTTTTATATAATCTATTTCATAAAAATACATTTCAAAATTTGATTTTTATCAAGTTATAAAACTTTTGGGGGGTCCAAGTCCCCCAAGCCAAATGGTAGTTCCACTCCTGAATCCAAGTAATAAACAAATATAGAAATCCTTATTTTAGAATAAAATTAATTAAAATAAATTTATTTACAAATAAAAAACTTTAAAAATCTGAAAAATTCATTTTATTTAGTCATAAAATTGAAACATTTCTATGTGGACTGCAATGTAATTCATATTTGATGAACTGTAAAAAGAATTATTTTTCATTAAAATATAATCAAGGATTGTCATGCTTACTAATTTACATCTTAATGAGTAAATTTACTTGTACACGGTATGGGATAACTCCATCGTATTCATGTCTCAAAAATTAAAATAATTATTTATATTTTTATATTTTTATATTTTTATATTTTTATTATATCGTAAATGCATCGTAATTGCTTCAAAAATACTCAATCCCGAGTACATATAACAATGCTCCGTGCCAATATTTGATTGCTTGACAGGTAACATTAATATACCAAATCATCTAATCAAAAGCCTAACATATAAGATACTTAAATCATATGATAGTCTTTCAATATTTTCTGTATTTTTTTTTAAGCTTTTTGCTACTTTTTAAATTTTTTAATACTGATTAAGATGTTAAAAAAACATTTAAAGAAAATAATAAAAAATAAATATATTAAAAATAATAATAAGTATTAGAGTAGTAAGAATATCATTAACTTTTTTAATAAGAGATTGCCGGAGAAATTTAAGCTCGGTTTGTTTTCAGAGATGATATGAGATGAAATAAAAGTTAAAAAAAAGAATAAAATATTGTTGTAATATTTTTTTTTTAATATTAGTTTTGTTTTGAGATTTAAAAAAAGTGTTTTAAAATTTAAAAAAATTAAATTTTTTATTATATTTTATATGAAATTTTTAAAAAATATAATAATAAATTCAAGATTGTTATGAAACTTAAAGAAAGGAACTACTATTGTAAAAGAGAAATAAGAAACTCTCTCTGAAACTCTTAAGAACTGAAACTTTCTTTCTCTCTATATTTTCTTATGAATTTCATTACAACTGAAGCCCCTATTTATAGGCTTTGAAATTACTATGCAAGTTACTATGCAAGTCACTATGCAAGTTACTATGCAAATTTAATATAATAGTGGTGGGGTCATTCACATTATTTAGTGGTGGGACAGGGGGCGGCTGCCGTCCCTCCACTAAATTCATTACACTCCCCCTTGAATGACCACTCATAAGGAATCTGCCTCGTTAAAACCTTGCCAAGTAAAAACCCAGTGGGAAGAAAAACCAATGGCGAAGGAAAAAGAGTACAGTCTTCTTATGTATCCACAAGTGCTTTAAGATTGCCTCATTAAAACCTTGCAGAGGAAAACCCAGTGGGACAAAACCTCAGCGAAGGAAAAAGAGTACAATCAGCACATTTACTCCCCCTGAAAAGTGCATGACAAAAGATCTTTGAGTCTTCGCATTCCAATGTTATGCACAATCTTCTTGAATGTGGAAGTTGGTAACGCCTTTGTGAATAAATCTGCCAGATTATCACTAGATCGTATCTGCTTGACATCAATTTCACCTTTCTCTTGAAGTTCATGAGTATAAAAGAATTTAGGTGAAATATGTTTGGTTCTATCACCTTTGATGTATCCTCCTCTGATTTGAGTGATACAAGCAGTATTATCTTCATATAAGATTGTTGGGCTATTATTGATTATAGGAAGTCCACACTTTTCCTGGATATGTTGAATAACTGATCTCAACCAAATACACTCTCGACTTGCTTCATGAATAGCAATGATTTCTGAGTGATTTGAAGAAGTAGCAGATAGTGTCTGCTTAACAGATCTCCATGATATGGCAGTATCTCCATAAGTAAATAAATATCCAGTTTGAGATCTACCTCTGTGTGGATCTGAAAGATAACCTGCATCTGCATACCCAATCAATTCTGGACTTGAACCACGTTGATAAAATAATCCCATATCAACCGTACCATGAAGGTAACGAAGGACATGTTTAATGCCATTCCAATGCCTTCGAGTTGGTGCAGAACTATATCTTGCAAGCAGATTAACTGAGAATGTAATATCTGGTCGAGTGCAATTTGCAAGATACATCAAAGCTCCAATTGCACTGAGATATGGTACTTCAGGACCAAGAATTTCTTCATCGTCATCACAAGGACGGAATGGATCTTTCTTCACATCAAGTGTTCGAACAATCATTGGAGTACTCAGAGGATGAGATTTGTCCATATAAAAATGCTTTAGGACTTTCTCAGTATACATGGACTGATGAATAAAAATTCCATTTGGCAAGTGCTCAAGCTGCAGGCCGAGACAAAGTTTTGTTTTGCCAAGATCTTTCATTTCAAATTCATTCTTTAAATATATAGCGGTTTTTGAGATCTCTTCAGGAGTTCCCACAATATTTAAATCATCAACATAAACCGCAATAATAACAAATCCGGATTCTGATTTCTTAATAAAAACACATGGGCATATAAGATTATTCTCAAATCCTTCTTTCAATAGATATTCGCTTAAGCGATTATACCACATGCGCCCGGATTGCTTCAACCCATATAAAGATCTTTGTAGTCTGATTGAGTACATATTTCTAGATGTACTTGTAGATGCTTCAGGCATCTTATATCCTTCAGGGATTTTCATATATATATCATGGTCTAAGGATCCATATAAATATGCAGTGACCACATCCATCAACCGCATTTCTAATCTTTTTGTAACAACCAGACTAATCAAAAATCTAAATGTGATTGCATCCATAACGGGAGAGTATGTTTCTTCATAATCAATCCCGGGTTTCTGCAGGAAACCTTGTGCGACAAGCCGTGCTTTGTACCGCACAATTTCATTTTTCTCATTACGTTTTCGTACAAATACCCACTTATATCCAACAGGCATTACACCCTTCGGTGTTTGGACAACAGGTCAAAATACTTCTCGCTTTGCTAGCGAATTTAGTTCAGCTTCAATAGCTGTTTTCCATTTTGGCTAATCATTTCTACGTCGACATTCTTCGACGCTTTTTGGCTCACTTTCTTCATTACTTCTGGTAATGTCAAGGGCCATTTTATATGAAAATATGTTGTCGACAACAGTTTTATTTCTATCCAGAATTTCTCCAGTTTTCATGAAATGTATTGAGATCTCATTATTTTCAGGTACCTGTTCCTCTTCAGGAGAAAACATTTCATGACACACCTCTTCAGGAGGTCCCTTTTTAGGAGATTTATACTCTTCAGGAGTTTCCTCTTCAGGAGGTTCTGGAATAGAAGATTTGAACTCTTTAAGAGCACCAATTATATTTGTAGCCTGTATTGTGGGTACGTGTTCTTCAGGAACACCAAATTCATTTTGTATTCTTTTTCTTCTGGGAATTTTGTCTTTTGCCCCAATAGGTCTTCCACGCTTCAGGCGTATTTTAGATTCACCTATTGCTGTTTTGACAATTTGTCCTTCAGGGACTTCAATCCTTGCTGGAGCATTAACAGCAGGAATATAAGATTTTACTATACCTTTAGTGTCAGTAAATACATCCGGTAATTGATTTGCAACATTTTGCAAATGAATAATCCTCTGAACTTCCCTTTTACATTCATTTGTAGGAGGATCAAAATGAGACAGGGTCTTATTATCCCAAGTAATATCTTGTCGTGCTTCAGGCACCGATTTTTCTTTACCCATTAACGGAAAATTTGATTCGTCAAAATGACAATCTTCAAAACGTGCTTTAAACATATCCCCTGTAAGGGGTTCAAGGTATCTAATAATGGATGGAGAATCAAAACCAACATATATCCCAAGTCTACGTTGATGACCCATTTTTGTACGTTGCGGAGGTGCAATTGGAACATATACAGCACATCCAAAAGTACGAAGATGAGAAATATTTGGTTGTTGACCAAATGCAAGCTGTAATGGAGAATATTTATGATATGCAGATGGTCTAATGCGAATTAGAGATGCTGCATGAAGTATAGCATGTCCCCAAACAGAAATAGGTAGTCTTGATTTCATAAGTAAAGGTCTAGCGATTAATTGAAGCCTTTTGATCAGAGATTCAGCTAAACCGTTTTGTGTGTGTGTATGGGCAACAGGATGTTCAACATCTATTCCTATTGACATGCAATAATCATCAAAAACTTGAGATGAAAATTCACCTGCATTATCCAATCGAATGGTCTTAATTGGATGCTCGGGAAATTGTGCTCGTAGTTTAATTATCTGAGCAATAAGTCTAGCAAATGCAACATTTCTAGTGGAAAGAAGACAAACATGTGACCATCGACTAGATGCATCAATTAGAACCATAAAATATCTAAATGGTCCATTTGATGGATGAATAGGCCCACATATATCTTCGTGAATCCTTTGTAAAAAGGATGGAGATTCAACAATAACTTTTGAGGGAGATGGTCTGATAATCAACTTACCTTGTGAACATGCAGAGCACGGAGATTCATTGGGTAGAAATATCTTTTGATTCTTTAAGGGATGCCCATGTGAATTTTCAATAATTCGTCTCATCATTATAGAACCCGGATGTCCAAGGCGATCATGCCAATTCATAAATACTTTAGGGTCAATGCACTTCTGGTGCATTACCACATATGATTCAATTGTTCTCATTTTTGTATAATACAATCCAGAACATAGAGCAGGTAGTTTTTCTAAAACGAGCTTCTGGCCCGATATTGTTTTAATAATAAGAAGATGTTCTTTACTGCCTTCATTGGTCGTTTCAATATGGTAATCATTACGACGTATATCTTTGAAACTTAATAAATTTCTTCTGGAATGTGAAGAGAATAGAGCATCATCAATACAAAATTTGGTGCCATTAGGCAACACAATATAAGCTCTTCCGGAGCCCTCAATTAAATCCGATGAACCTGATATGGTATGGACATAGGCTTTACTCAGTGTTAGATTTTGAAAATATTTCTTTTCTTTGAGAATTGTGTGAGTTGTAGCACTATCAGCCAGACATATATCTTTATCATTCAACTCAGAGATAAAATGCTCATCAATGTGATCCATGGTTCTACAAAATATATAAAAACTTTTATTACAGATAGAAAGAAAATACATTAATTGAGTGGAACACTTCCATCTCCAATTAAGTGTTCAATACTACCATCAGGATGATTAAAGAAATCAGATACATCAAGATGAGTAACGTCTACATTTACTGAATCTAATAAATCATCTGATGGTTCTACTAAATTTGTTTCATGCACTTTATTCTTTCCTTTAATAGAAGCTTGATATAAATCAGCTAAGTGCCTGGCCGTACGACAGGTACGTGACCAATGTCCAATCATTCCACATCTATGGCACACCTCTTCACTTTTCTTTGAAGAATTATTCTGGGGATTTTTACCCCTTTCTGAATTGTACCACTTCTGGTGATATGGTATATCCCTTTTAATGTTGTCATTTCTATGACCAACATTTCTATAATTTCTTCTACCACGTCCACGTCCACGCCCCCGATTTCTTCTAAAGGATGCACCATTCACTTCTGGGAATGATGCAAACCTATTACCATTCACTTCAGGGAATGATATTGAGCCAGTAGGGCGTGACTGGTGGCTTTCTAATAAGAGCTCATTATTTTGCTCAGCTACTAGAAGACATGATATAAGTTCAGAATATTTCTTGAACTTTCTCTCTCGATACTGCTGCTGCAGGAGCACATTCGAGGCATGAAATGTAGTAAAAGTCTTCTCTAGCATATCTTCATCGGTGATTTTCTCACCGCATAATTTTAATACTGAGCTTATTTTAAAAAGTGCGGAATTATACTCACTAACACTTTTATAATCTTGCAACCTCAGGTGCATCCATTCAGAGCGAGCTCTTGGGAGGATAACAGTCTTCTGGTGTTCATACCTCTCCCTTAAACTGTTCCACAAAATATAGGGATCTTTTACCGTGAGATATTCAGTTTTCAATTCTTCATGAAGATGGTGGCGAAGGAAAATCATTGCTTTAGCACGTTCCTGCAGGGATGCTTGATTTCCTTCTTTAATAGTTTCTCCCAGGTTCATTGCATCAAGATGTATTTCAGCATCAAGTATCCAGGATAAATAATTTTTCCCAGATATATCAAGAGCAACAAATTCCAATTTTGTAAGATTTGCCATTTTCTACATATATAAATAATGAAATAAATATGTGTATCTCAAAAAATATATTTATAAATTCACACAGATAATTATCAATAAAATATATTAAAGACTTCAAATAATATATTGAAAAACTTACAGAGGAATAAGGCCACTAGCTTCAGAATTGGTAGAACCTTCGTGCTGATAACGTGTTATGAAACTTAAAGAAAGGAACTACTATTGTAAAAGAGAAATAAGAAACTCTCTCTGAAACTCTTAAGAACTGAAACTTTCTTTCTCTCTATATTTTTTTATGAATTTCATTACAACTGAAGCCCCTATTTATAGGCTTTGAAATTACTATGCAAGTTACTATGCAAGTCACTATGCAAGTTACTATGCAAATTTAATATAATAGTGGTGGGGTCATTCACATTATTTAGTGGTGGGACAGGGGGCGGCTGCCGTCCCTCCACTAAATTCATTACAAAGATATATTTTTAATTTTTAATTTTTAATTTTTAATTTTATCTCTATAAAGTATAAATAAACCAAACCTTTAATTGCAAATATTTTTAAAGTTCAGATACCCAGCCTGCCATCACATATTTGGTCATAGGAGTCTCGGACTGCCTGGTCTGATTGAGATGTAGTTACAATGCTACCCCTTGGAATTGAGGAGAATTATATAGCGTGGGTGGGGTTAACATTGATTGGGAAATAAACACTTGGAGGATGGTGGCTGTCGTTTAGGGACCACGTCGCATTTGAGTGCAGCCAAGCGTGGCGAGTTACAAAAGCGGGGTGGGTATTCAGGCCTGTTAAAATTCATAAATGAAATAGGATGAGCTGACATACGTTTTAAATAAAATATTATTTTTTTAATATTATAATTATTATTTTAAAATTTTTAAAACTAAAATTAAAATTTTTAAAAATTAAATTATTTATTATATTTTATATAAAAATTTAAAATAATATAATAATAAATTTAAAATAAAATAAAATAAATTCTCAATAGATATCTATTGATTATTTGATTTACAAGAACCGGTATTCAATAATGATGATTGATATCACTTTAAAACAACAATAATAATAAACATATTGTTGTATAAATATTTAGAGATTCTTTTATTTTATTATATAGATTCTACAAGAAAATAATGAAATTTAATCATACAAGAAAAAGTATTGATTTCACGCATAATTTGCATAAAGTGAAAATCTAGCAAGAACATGATCAGTTCCAAATTTAATGGAAGTGGAAAATAAACATTACACACGATTATTGCTATTTTCATTCTCTTCCTAAAAAAACAAAATATTTTTACTTAATCTTTCAGACATAATAATCTTTTCCCTGAGTCGCTCAAAAAAAAAAAAAAAATTCCTTGAGTCTTAATTCAGATGAGATAAGTAATTAAGTATTCTCGATATATGAATACGTGATATTCTCATCTCTATCACAAGATTTTATGTAAATTAAGATTTATATTTATATAAAATTTTTAATTACATAACATGTTGAAATAAGATGAGAGTACTATGATCCCATTTATATTTAAAACTCACTTTAACTTATTTCAATTTATTTTTCAAATTCTAATACACATTTTTCAAATTTTAAAAAAAGAATAATATTAAAAAATAAATTAAACTCATATCATCACTAAATCCAAACGGGACTAATCATCTTATGAATATTTTGATATTAGTTTTTTAAATTTTATTTTTTCTTCATTATTGTGATTTTCATTTTTTTTTTTCTTAAGTTTAATTGTTTTGATTGGTTTATCTTATTTAATAACATTAGTTTTGGAATAACTAACGTAGGCTATGGCAAATTCAGGTTGTAAATACATGCAAGTAATTTTTATATTTAAAAATATATTAAAACTAAAAACTATTTTATTTTACCAGAATTTAAATTTAAACAAAAAAGTCAAAAATCAAAATAATTATTCAAAGAATTCTCGAAAATAAAACTGCCTCCCCACCAAGCCACCATGGGGCCCAACAGTGGCCCGTGCCTTGAAAAAATCATGGGCCATCCATCCACTGTGTGGCCCATTTCGAATGGCTCTTATAATAAATCACGTGAGTTCGGTTGCCATAGACATAGCCGGTCACAATTTTGTCTTTGTTAGAGCACTAACGACTCATCATCAATCAAATGATTCATTAAATATAAATAAATTATATTAGATACAAGCAATTTTACACAATAACTTCGTGCCAATATTGAGGTGGAGATCACAATTTTGGTATGCAGTCTAGTAGCCATCAATCAATCAAACAAGAATAATTGTTCATATACTAAACACATATTTTTAATATATTTTATTCTCCCACTATATTCTCCTCATTTTTCTCTTCTTCTATTTTTCCCTCCCGCATTTAACCCCACCCTATACATCTGACTCTACCTCTTTTATCTTAATAAAGTTATATTTATTTTTCAAAAAATAAATAAAATAGTGGTATGCTTCGTATTTCTATTGAATAGAATACGAATCTTAATGCATATTTAAATATCCTCTATTTTAACTTCTACTTGAATCCCATAATGTGCAATTTAATGTATTTTTTCTTTGTCTACAAGTCCTTATTAATATACATGTGATTAATGTAATTACAAAAATGAAAAAATATTTTTATTAAAAAAATATTTTTATATTATTATTTTAATGAATCTAATGATGAATTCAATGTGAAACTATAAATGTGAAAGTATTAGTTTTCTCTCAAACCTATACTTTCCATCAAAATTTGAAAAAGTCCAATGCTAGTGCTCTTAAGCAACCACAAGAGTTTTGTAAACCCATTTTTATGTAAGATTTGAAAGAAAAAATAACTCAAAATTGTTTTTAATAAATTATGTATTTTTATATTTATTTTACATTTTGCTATAGTGTCTATTGTAGCAAAATATAAACATATTTAATTTATTTTCTCTCTTTTCATATACTTTGTCTCCCACAATAGTTCCTCTTTCTTTGAACTTTTTCTCCAACAAACGATTAAATAATATAATGTTTAAATAATATAAAAAAAAATAGATAAGTCGATGGATGACATATTGCAAAATTCAGTATGTAAAATAAAAAAAGTGATTTTTAATTGTATATTTTAAAGGACGGGATACATAAATCATTGGAAATGCTCTAAATGCATATATGAATTGGTGGCTAGTCATTTAGATTTTACCTCTTAGAATTCTAGCCTATTTATGTATCACCTTTTAGAATTTCTAAATTTATTAATACATCGCAATAATTCATATATCACTCTTTCATATTCTTTATTCTCTTGAAGAGCTCAATATAAGTTTTTGTTAACTAATTGCAAGATATTTGTGAAACATTTTTTTTGCAATATAAGTTTCCCTTTTATAAATATTGATTTCTATTTTTTGTGCTATGAATCATTTTATAAAATTCTGATATAATCTATGTGATATTATATAGAGTTTAAGCAGATGTAAACTTGGATTTAGGTCGAGTTTGCTTTTTGAGTTTATCTCAATTCAGCTCACCTTATCTCATCTAATTATTACAAATTTTTAAAATTTTTACACCAAATAAAATAAATAATTCAACACTTTCAAATCTTAAAATAAAAATTATATTAAAAAATCAATAATATTTTATTCAACTTTCAACTTTCAACTTTCATCTCAATCCAACTCTACTAAAAATACAAAACAGGACTAAGTGTTTAGAGGTGATTAATACTAAATGAATTAACTGGCCAATTAAATAATAAATATTTAACTTTTCTAAAATTAATAATCATTTGCATAATTCAGATAATATAAACATATCTTAAAAATATAGAATTTCAACCTCATAATGTTGCAATTCAATTCTCAAAAAGGAATTTTCTTATTCAATAAAATCATGTGGATAGAATTTCTCAATCAATTTGCATATATCCTCAATATTAAATAATTTTACATGCACTTTTAGAGTTTAAAGTAGTACGAAGAATGAAAAGTTTTATTATATAGTTATTAAATATATTGCTCAATTCTTGCAACAAGAAGGTAGTAGTAAATATATCAATTCTCAAATGATACTTCATGTTGTCAATGACATGCCAGATTGAATGAGATTTTACCTCAAGCTCTAGTATAATAACCATTCATATTAGCAATATCAATTTGGTGTTTTGCACAAAATGATTTAATGTCGACAAACAAAGATTGTCATCCATTATCTCTCAACTTTTGAATGAATTTTTTTGTGGTTGAAACCAGACTCATGACATTCACAATATTTTAAAAATCTTATTGTAAATATTGGCAAAATGCATTAGTGATTTACATAATTTTTCTCATCATATGTAATATCATAATAAATTTAAATGATGTTAATAACTTAATGCTATGTAAGTCACTTCAACATCACCACTTTGAGAATAATTTGATCAATCATTTGAGATAATACTGATATCTAAGCAAGTAGTACGAAACATTCTCATCAAACTATAAATAGATTGAAAAATGAGATCTACATCTAGTATCTTCAGCTCGTTATAAAGTGTTAATTTGATTTGCCTTTTTTCTAGTCTCAATTTCATTAGAAGTGATCAAATTTTAATTTCAATAGTTTGAGCAGATTTTAGTTCATCACTATGTTTAGAAGAACAACAAAAATATTAATAACGAATGTCAAAGAAATAACAAATTAATGAACATATTTAACTTTTCTGGAGACTGCAACTAAAACTAATTGTGGTTTATGATTCAACAATGTAAATAGAATGCATATGGACAATCTTTAATAAATAAGACTTATAATCGATTTTGTTCACGATGTATATTACTTCCTCAATCATGTCACTGACCTCGACTTTGAATATTCTCATTTTGGGGGTCGGAAAAAAAAAATTCATATCTCCTTTATAGAGTTAGTAACATAATACTTTTGATATGAATAATATAAAAAAAAAAATCACTCTATTAAATTTATTTATCAACAATCCTAAAAAATGATAACCATTTGTTTTCTTTTGTACTCATCACGAGTTTTGTCAATAAAAATACAAAATTTGACATCTAAGAATTTTTTATGAATTTCCGCACTTTATTTGCAAATATGTGCAAAATTTTCTTTTGGATTTCTGATTACGTATATTTGGCATTTTGTAAAGCATTTTTCATAACAACTCTATTAAATCAAATTTGCTAGAAATTTTATTTCAATAAAGTTATTTTGTTATTTGAGTCCAAACTTTCATCATGATTTTTAAAAGCATAAGTTTGGAACGTAAAGTCATCAATGCTATCTAATATCTAGTAAAGTTTTGAACTGCAACCAATTTTTTCTCTATCTCTTTTGATATTTATCTTTTAATTAACTTATCAATATGTCTTAAATAATTTATTAGATTCTCACAATATTTAATAACATTTTTATGTGGTGAATTTGAGTCTCTTCCCACATATCCTATTATAGGACAATTTATTTTATAATTCACTCTTTTTTTTTTCAATTATAAAAACTTATATTAGTAAATACATCTGATCCTGGATGATCTATTGATTTCTCGATAAATATATAGCAAGAAACACAAAATACAACATTCTTTGATAGTGAGTATCTCAATTAATTTGAATATTTTTAAAATTAAAAAAATTGAAATTGGGGACACTGATTGCTTGCTCATGAGTATCGATATTCTAAAAGCTTAATTTGATATTGACCGATTTTAAGATAGGAACATCAAATATCATTTTGTAGGTTAGTATGAAATCCTTATATTTGTAATTCTGGGTCATATTATAAACAGTTAGAATTTATCTCTTCAAGTTAGGTTCTTCAAATTTTAGAGAGATACTCATCAGTGACAGAAATATCATGTTTTGTTATTATCGAACTCTTTAAATGTGTATTATTTTTCAAATTATCCATGTTTTTAAATTTAAAAAAGAATCGATTGATCTCAATTTACTCATATTTTTCAGTGCCTTAAGAAAAATTTATAGAGTAAGAACAAACACGAAAAGTACATAATAAGTAATGACATAAAAGTCATTAGATTTTTTTTGTAGAATTTGCATTACTATTTTTAAGTGAACAAAAAAGATCATATGATTATATGAATAACAAATAAATTCAACATGAAAGTAAGTGAACAAAACAAAAATATTTGAGTCTCTCACAAATAAAATCACTAGAGCATTAAGGCTGTATTTGGATGTTGAGTTTTTTAATGAATAATAGTGAGATGATTGAGTGAGTTTTATGAGATCTACTTAATATAAATTTAAATGTATTTGAATGTTAATATGAGTTTATATGTATTTATAGAAAGCTATAAAATTATTAGATCCCACCATTAACCATTACTATTCATATAACAACTTTGACTCCACTGATTGATGCCTAAATTGCAAGCAAAATAAAAGAAACGAAAGCCAAAAATAATGGACTGCACTTGCTATTCTCTAACGTTCCGGATTAATTTTCTTAACCCTTGAAAAATGAAAATGTCGATGGGAAAGGAGAAGATTCTTCCTTGGAAAATGAAAAAGGAAAAACTTTGAATGGAGGATATATAAAATAAAGCCTCAGGTTTGTCAGGTGGGGTCCAGGCTGAAACCTGAAAAGTTGTGGGGCTCAGCCACTAATTCTATATTAAACTACACTAAGGCTCAATTTGTATTGGAAACTCTTTTCAACTCATCTCAACTCATCTTCATTTCATCATTACACTTTTATAATCTTTTATACAAAATATAAATTTCTATACACCTTTTTCAAATCTCAATACACATTTTTCAAATCTCAATACACAATTTTCAAATCCCAAAATAATAATAATATTAAAAACTCATCTCAACTCATCTCATCTCTGAATCTAAATGGGGCTAAGAAGAGATGAAAACTGCGTTTGGATTTTTAACTCAGTTTAAAAATAAAGTGCACTTGACTAAGTTGTGTATCCATGCGGGACTAAGAAGAGGGTAAGTGGGCCTAAAGTTTTTTTAGGTAGTGAGAAAGATGAAATGAGATGATCTATGTGGAATGTTTTAGTTAATGTGTTTGATGAGATTTTGGAAAATGAGAGATAAAATGATTAAAAATATTATAAAGTTTTTAAAAAATTGCCCCAGCTGTCTATATAGTTACACCCCTAAGTATAATGTTATCATGTCAGTGCAACGAATATTCTTGTCATCTATATGTTAGTTCGATTTTAAATATTTATTTCCCATTCAATATTTCAAATATTTTTTTATATAACATGTCAATGTTTACAAAACTTAAATTTGTTGCCCCAATTTTTGTATGTACCATATTTAAGTGCATTTGGTGCATTAGTGAATCTTACATCGCACATGATCAGATATATCGCATTTACAATTAACTTAATAACGAGATATAGTTATGCACCAACTTAAATGCATTAGATTGGTATCATATTCTACACTCTTTGGAAACAGTTAACATGTGAGTATCTTATTCAAAAAGATCAAATTCTTAATTAACTTCATATACAGGCTCATATGACATTTTTGATCTGCACAAAGGAAGATTGCAAACATGATAACTATTCACTTGTGATGGTACTATTATTTCATAAAGATTTGTCAAGCAAATATTAATTGATACTTCTTCCAACCAATCAGAGATTATTATTCTACACTCTTTGGAAACAGTTAACATGTGAGTATCTTATTCAAAAAGATCAAATTCTTAATTAACTTCATATACAGGCTCATATGACATTTTTGATCTACACAAAGGAAGATTGCAAACATGATAACTATTCACTTGTGATGGTACTATTATTTCATAAAGATTTGTCAAGCAAATATTAATTGATACTTCTTCCAACCAATCAAAGATTATTACAATTTATAAAGCAAGTCAATAATGAATTTGTTTAGATCAATAATTCAATACATTTGAAAAAAGTATGGTTTATCCACCATTAAAGATAACTGGACAAGATTATATGAAAATAATGTTACTTGAATCACACATGTCAATATAGACTATATCGAATGTGGTAAAACTAAACATATTTCATCAAATTTCTTTTATATACGTGAGTTCCATAAGAGTGGTAATATTGATGTTAAATAAATACAATCATATGATAATTTAGTAGATTTATTTACTAAAAAATTACTGACTGTAATATTTAAGAAGTTAGTTCACAACATTGGAATGTGTCAACTCAAGGTTCTTTCATTATTACTCATTCTCATTGACAAAGTATTTTTCCCACTAGTTTTTTTTTTTTGCAAGATTTTAGCGAGATAATCTCAAAACATTTCAAGGTACACAAGAAAAATATACTATAATTTTTTCTTCACTAAAAATTTTTTTCTATCAAGTTTTTCCTTGGTAAAGTTTTAATGAAGTATATTCTTTATGTATGACCATCCAAAGATGAGTGTTATAAATATATACATGAAATTAGTGGATGAGCATTTAGATTCTATCTTTTAAAACTAAAGCCCATTCATGTATCAACTCTACTCTTGGAATTCTTAAATTTATCAATCTATCTCATTAATTCATGGAAAAACAATTTCAAATTCCTTATCCTCCTATGCCTATAAAAATGTGTCTTGATGATCATTTATATAATATAAGAAAATAAAAATGAATCATATTGAACTCTTGAAGAATTAAATTTATATTGTAATCCTTATCTTATATTAATACTACTCTTTAATTTCACAATAGGCTTAGTTTTATTTTTTATTTTGAGTTTTTTAAGTTTAGTATATTTTTACGTTAAAAAGAAGAGTAGTGCTACTATGTCTTCTCAATTTATCTATTTGGTGTGCCTTTAGTGCAAATTGTATTTTTTTTTTTACTATTTACTTTTTATTTCAAACACTTTCTAAATGAAATTCCCTTTTTACCCCTATATGGCCGAATATATCTAACAATTTTGGCAATCAAATTTGTTAGATGTCAATCGTGTGAATATTCTAAAAATATGCAATAAATAAATTAACAAGCATAACACATCAATTGGTTACGAAGAGAAATCCTTTGAAGAACTCTTCAAAAATAAAATCTTACGGAGCAACCAAATCCAAGAAAATCAATTTTATTGATTGAAAATCAATTTACAAGTAAGTTATTCAATTACAAAACTTTTGTCAATGGACTCCCTTACTTGACCGGACAAACGACCTGTTTATCCTTACCACGGTAGCAGCCAGAACCTCTGGCGATCTTCAATCTATGCCTTTCCGATTAGAACCTCCAGTGATTGATCTCGTACACCAATCAACGATCTTCTAAAACCTTGAGCAAGATCACACTTGTAAGTGTATAAAAATCACAAGGAAAATTCTCCACTAATTTTCTTCTTAAACGGCTCTCAAATATGTCTAAATATCAGCTTTAGCCAAAATCCCCCCTAGGGTTACCATATGACTTGATTTAAATAGACAATCCAAAAGTACTGCTGAAATGCGTCTGCTGACAGGTCATCTTTCATCAGAATTCGTCTGCTGACAGGTTGCTAACAAGTTTCCGGATTTACTACTGCAATTTGAATTTCAAATTTGTCTTCTAATTTTATCCTTCAAGATCTAGAAATTCTTATTTCCAGTCTCTTTAACAAACTCCTCGACTCCTAAATGGACTCAAAATACTATAGATATATTCCTTAGTTTAAATTACATTAATTCAAAAATCAAAACTTATCCTATTTGAATTCAAACTCAACAAATCAAAATTACAACTTTAGAGATAAGATGAAACCTATTCCTATTTGAATTCAAATATTTCAACACTAATCCAAGCCAACAAAATCTGCATTAACACTAAACATTATCAAACATTTTAAAAAATAAAAAATATCAATATACTATAGTCACTTCCTTAACTAGAGCATTAGCAATGGTTTTACTAAAGTTAAGTTGAAATTGAAGTCCAATTTTGTTTTTTCAACTATAATCCATATGGTTTAGCTAAAGAGCCCACATTGGTCTAGCTAGATCAAAGTCTAAAGAATAATATAATATTATATATTTTTCTAAAATTTTGCAAATACACTTAAGATATTAAATATTAATTTTAGTAAACAATAAATTACTTTTTTTAATTTTGCAAATAATAATCAATTCGAGATATTAAATATTAATTTTATACACTTAATACATTAAATAACAATATACTTGCCAAAAATCAATGTTTTTAATATATTAAATATATTTAATTTTAATATATTAAATATTAAAGTGAAATAAAATATTAAGATGGTGGGTGAATAATAACCTTCTGTGTTTGGCAATTTTTAGTGATTTACTATTCATCAAGGCCAAATAACTTTGGACTTGGCCAATCTAATGTAAGAATTATTTAATCATTTTATTTTCATTTTGACTTTGTAACGTACTTTAACAAGATCATTATTAATGCTCTTAACTATTAAACAATTTAAAAAAAATAAAAAAAAATGCATAAACAATCATATAAGGAGACAAGATTAGGTGTCCTAGTGGCATTATTCTAAAAAGAAATACAAGTGCAATTTGACGTTTTATTGTTAAGTTAGATAGACAAAATTAGTAAAAGAATGGACAACTCTCAAAATTGTTATAATGGAAGGAATTGTTACTACAAAAAAATTACATAGAAAGCAAATTCCAATTTGGAAAAAGCACGTTAGATTAGTAGCCAAACTTTTCAAAAAATTACTCCACTATGGGACTATTTGGGGGTTGCAGTAGAAACAAAGTTAAATGTATTTTAGCAAAAAATTAGGTTGTTTGGGTATTATATATTAAAACCGTTTTTGATTCAAATAAAATAAAAAATACGTCTAAGGAAAAGTATCATTTCCTTAAACCTATATTTTCGGATAATATGAGATATAATTCAAAATTTAAAATAATGAAAACATTTATATAACTTTAAGATAATTATAACTTTCAAGAATATAGTCATAATTTTAAAAAAATTAAATAATCATTATTTATATCTCAAAACATATCTTTTAAATTTATTTCTAGACAAACATAATATGTTTGAAAATAATTTAAATATATGGTTATTAATAATAAATAATTTTAATAATAAATTTCTTATTTAAATTAAAAACTTTAAACGCTATAAATTATATTTGAGAGACGCTTGGAGTTAGACGGGTGTAAAACCTAGTTTTATACCCGCCAATGAAATTGCTCCACGTATGCGTTTTACAGAGAAGATGAATAGGCGTCCCTACACCGGATCAAGTTGGAGAAACACGTTTACTCCTCTCTTCTCTCCTGCACGGTTTCACCCTCTCAAGTCTCTCTCGTAGAACCCTAACCCAGGAAGACCATTTTCAATTCTTGGCTTTGACATATGATTGCACGCAAAACACAATAGCAAATTCATATAGAAACAGAGCAAATTTATATAGAAACAGAGTAAATTTATATGTTTTGCATGCAGAAGATATATAGATTGCCTAACAAATAAAGTACTCTTGTATTCGAATCTTAAGCCTTGCAAAGACAAATTCACATATAAGATGTAAGATAAATTCCTTAATATTTAAAATTTAGGCTCTGTTTGCCTTCTGAGAAACCAAAAAAAAAAAAAGGAAGAAGGGGGCAATTTGTGATGCTTATTGCAAAAAGGGGCAATAAGCATCACAAATCAACTTTGGAGAATATTTAAGAGAAATCGGGTTGAATATCAAAACTGTAGGGTCTGTTTTGGCCCAAAAGCCCACCAACGATAAAGGCCCACAAGAAAGGAAAGATATACAGCGGGCCCATCCTTGCAGAATCCGAAATCCATACTAATCTATTGCCACCTTTCACGGGATCTCATGCAGATATGCGATCTCATTAAACTTGAAAAGATATCTCATGCAGATACGTGATCACGATAATTATGGAAGATGTTACACAAGATATGCACCGTCCCGAGGCCTATCTATACCAGGTAAATCTCAACTATGAAAGCAGAAATTATTTTTCTCCAAAAATACGTGATTATTAACTTAAGCATCGGAGTTTTCCTAGGTGGAAGACCGCCAACTCTTCTTAGTTTTTCTTGCAGGTAAACGAGAACATGAGGCCGGCGAGACACGTTCTCAACATTGGCGCCGTTTGTGGGATTTGTTTTGATTTTACAGACGATTAACGTAACTCTCGCATGCCAACTGTGACGCGTTCCGTAGCAAGCCGAATGACAGGAGCATCAACAGAAGTGCGGTTAGCAGCAGCGGAGGAAAGACTGAAAACGGTGTTGGACGTCTTAAAAGCACTGCAAAGAGAGAACGAGACTTTGCGGCAAAAGAATGTTGAGTCCAGCAACACCGCCGTACCACCTAACAACAGGAAAGGAGAGCAAGAGGCAGACAGTATTATTGGGGTCGAACTTGAATGCGCAAAAAAAAATGCACGACGAATTGAAGGATCTCGCAGGCAAATATGAAGAAATAGCGAAAAAGATGGGAGGACTTTCCTTGGTCGACTGCTTGTTGAACCAGACTGACCTACCGTATTGTGAACGCATCATGGGAATCCTTTTACCGCCGAATTTCAAAGTTCCCCAAATCGACCTGTACGATGGGTTTAGAGATCCAGTGGACCACTTGGAAAACTTTAAAGCTCATATCACGCTCCACGGCTTTCCAGGCGAGATCGCCTGTTGGGTTTTCCCTCTAACCCTAAAATGGACGGCGAGAGGATGGTTCGGGACCCTCAGGCCAAGGTCGATTGATAGTTTTGAAGAGTTGACTAAGCAGTTCATAACCCAGTTTATGCCAAGCAGAAGGCGCCGGCGGCCAGCCGCCTACCTGTTGACAGTCAAACAAAAGGAGGATGAAGACCTCAAAACCTACCTCACACGCTTCAACAAGGAGCGTTTAACAACGGATGACCAGGACGAAAAGATCACTCTGGCCGCCCTCTTGGGCGGAATCTGGCCTCAGAGTCCTTTCATGATCGATCTGGCAAAGAAAACTCCCTCCACCCTAAGGGAAATCATGGATCAAGCGGACAACTTTATTGCGATGCGTTTCGCCTCAGGAGGCACAGTATGTCCTAGCAGAGATACACGAGGGAATCTGTGGGAATCATTTGGGGGGAAGAGCCCTGGCCAGATTGGCAATCAGAGCGGGCTATTATTGGCCCAACGCAATAAAGGATGCACATGAATTTACAAAAAAATGCATCAAATGCCAGGAGTATGCGCCTATACCCCACGCACCGCCAGAGAAGTTAACATCCATTACGACACCGTGACCTTTTGCTCAATGGGGAGTGGACCTGGTGGGTCCTTTCCCACCAGGTAAAGGTGGCGTGAAGTTCATGATAGTAGCCGTTGACTACTTCACCAAGTGGGCAGAAGTCGAACCTTTGGCGACTACTACCAGCAAAGCGGTGATACGGTTTTTATGGAAGAATGTTATCTGCCGATTTGGAATTCCTCACAGCATAATAGCAGACACAGACAGTAGTTCGACTCTGACCAATATAGAGAATGGTGTGCTGAGCTAAAAATCAAGGTCAAGTATTTCTCGCCAGGACACCCCCCAGCTAACGGACAAGCTGAATCAACCAACAAGGCTTTACTCTCTATCCTAAAAAAGAAAGTCGCAGAGAAAAAAAGAGATTGGACTGACGAACTTCTAGGAGTACTTTGGGCGTACAAAACGTCAGTCAAAATGCCAACCGGGGAATCCCCATTCACTCTAGCATACGGAACCGAGGTAATACTGCCGGTGGAGGTAGGACTACCCAGCTACAGGATAAGTCTCGATCGACCAAAACGACAGCAAGCTCGAAGAAAATCTGGATTTGTTAGAGGAAGAAAGGGAAAAGGCAGGAGCCAGACTGTTGCAAGAAAAAGCCAAAATCGAACGGTACTTCAACAAAAAGTAAATCCTCGGACTTTCAAAGTTGGAGATCTGGTTTTAAGGAAATGCGGGGTAACCACCCAAAATCCTGGAAAAATGGAACCTCAGAGGGAATGACCTTATCTAGTAGTGACGAACAGTACATGCGGGTCGTACCGGCTGAAGGACAGTCAAGGGAGAGAGCTACCTCAGCCATGGAATGCGGAGCACTTGAAGAAGTTTTACTAGTAGTAATTTCAACAATGTCCTTTATTATGATTTTTGTCAATTTGCATTTAATCAAAATCCGTTCTGGCGTTCTTGTTTCAATTGGATTCTTGAATTATCATGACAATTATGTTCATGCTTACTATCCCAACAGATGCAACAAAAAGGGCGTAGAGTCAATTGACACGCCATCTTAAACGAGAATAAGGGGCGCAGAGTCAATTGACCACGCCATCTTAAACGCGAAAAAGGGACGCAGAGTCAATTGACCATGCCACCTTAAATGAGAATAAGGGGCGCAGAGTCAATTGACCACGCCACCTTAAACGAGAATAAGGGGCGCAGAGTCAATTGACCACGCTACCTCAAACGCGAAAAAGGGGCGCAGAGTTAATTGACCACACCATCTTAAACGAGCATAAGGGGCGTAGAGTCAATTGACCATGCCACCTTCAACGAGAATAAGGGGCGCAAAGTCAATTGACTACGCCACCTCAAACGCAAAAAAGAGGCGCATAGTCAATTGACCACGCCACCTTAAACGAGAATAAGAGCGGAGAGTCAATTGACCACGCTACCTAAAATGCTAAAAAGGGGAGCAGAGTCAATTGATCACACCACCTTAAACGAGAATAAGGGGCGCAGAGTCAATTGGCCACGCTACCTTAAACGAGAATAAGGGGCGCAAAGTCAATTGATCACGCCACCTCGAATGCGAAAAAAGGGCGCATAGTCAATTGACCATGCCACCTTAAACGAAAATAAGGGACGAAGAGTCAATTGACCACGCCACCTCAAACTCGAAAAAGGGATGCAAAGTCAATTGACCACGCCACCTTAAACGAGAATAAGGGGCGCAGAGTCAATTGATCACACCACCTCGAATGCGAAAAAAGGGCGTAGAGTTAATTGACCATGCCACCTTAAACGAAAATAAGGGGCGAAGAGTCATTTAACCATGCCACCTCAAACGCGAAAAAGGGGCGCAGAGTCAAATGACCACTCCACCTTAAGCGACAAAAGGGGCGCAGAGTCAATCGAACACACCACCTCAAACAAACAAAAGGGGCGCAGAGTCAATCGAACACACAACCTCAAACAAACACAAGGGGCGCAGCGTTGATTGACCGCGCCACCTTAAACACCCAAGACGAGCAAAGGCACGTGGTGCCAAAAGGTGCTATTTAGACAAATGATAAACAGGGCCAAGAGGTGATACCTGAGCATCACGCTTCTTGACCCAAAAGACAAATACAGTTGCAGGGACAAGAATAAGCATACGACAGCAAGAATCAAGGTAAAGACCTATTGCCAATTACAAACAAAAGTTTGATTACAAATCATGGTAACAGCATACAATTACAAAAAAAAAAAAAAAGGTACAGCAGCTTCCCGTCACGAGCCGTCGCCTTCTTCAGGAGGCGGCAAAGGGGGCACGCCAGTAAAGGCATCTGGGATTTCATGATGCCCGAAAGTATCGGCGCGGCTGCAAGCAGCCATCTCTAGAGAAAATAAGCCCATATCAAGCGCTTGCAGGTCGGTCGCCGGGTTAGCCAGGAGACGGTTCCGAAGTCACAAAATCCCAGAGCCATGACTAAACGTGAAGGCCGTGTCCCGGACCTGAGGAACCAGTGCCAGCTGAGCTCGAAGGCGGGAGTTCTCCTCCCGAGTAGTAGCCAATTGAGCAACTTTCCTGGCCAAGTGCTCATCCCTGGCCATAGCAACCAGATTGGCTTTCTTGAGCTCCTCTTCTATGTTCGCACGGCTCGCCTTATATTTTTTATGACGCTCACGGAGTTCAGCCAGCGAACCTTGCGCTTCAGACACTTCCTAGGCTGCCAAGCAAGCATTTTCCAAGGCGTTTAACAAATCCTTCATAAGCCCGCTGCACCTTTCCTTTAGGCCTGCAACTTCCACCGAGTTGAGCACAGCTCCCCGCTGTTGGCACGAAGCTCAGAATTTAAACTGGCAATTTCAATATCAAAGCCCTGCCGGGCTTCACGAAACTGCACCATCACCAGGTCTCTCTCCAACTGCAAAACCTGGAGAGAGAAGTCATCCCTAGCTTTCGCCTCCTGAGCAAGGCGAACAGCGTATCGGAGCTCGAGGACTTCCCCCTCATGCAACTCGAGCTCTCCCTGGAGGGAATCAGCGACACCTTCCGCTTGGTTGGCCCGTAGCTCGAGCTCCCTATTCCTCTCAACCAGGGCCTCCATTTTAGCCCTGTCGGCTTGCCATCTCCCAGTAATTCTCTCATCCCGTTCAAAAAAATCGGCCGTGAGCTACACCGCCAAACCCTCTACCCTCTGTAGAGAAAGGAAAACAATGTAATCAAAAGCAGAAACAACAGGCAAGTAAAGACAAGAAATAGCAACGAAAAAGTATAAGCCCGAGAAAAACCGTGGAAAACCATTCCCTTAGCTGGTTGGTCACGTCGAAGACGGCTTCCGTGTGGGAAAAGGCAGGCAGATGGGAGGCATCATGAGGAGCCACGCCCATCGCCGGGTCAGGCACATGTCCAGATTCGGACAATAGCCCTGGATGAACCGACCCTACCCACGCGGCGTGGGAGTCATCACGGAGCATATGGTCCAGCTCCTCTTCAGTGAGGGACTCCGGACCCCCACCAAATGAAGAGGTGTGAAGCGGCGGCGGATAGAAATGCTCCCCACTCCCAGCCAAAGATGGAGTCTTACTTCCAGACACAGTAGTGAGGGGTGTTTCCGAGCTGGGTGGGCCGGCAATCAAAGTATCGCG
Organism: Platycarya longipes; assembly: GCA_036559045.1. Classification (NCBI taxonomy): domain Eukaryota; kingdom Viridiplantae; phylum Streptophyta; class Magnoliopsida; order Fagales; family Juglandaceae; genus Platycarya; species Platycarya longipes. The sequence goes on along the minus strand of CM071792.1, from coordinate 6,344,693 downwards.
GGCACCTCCAAGAGGGGAAGACACAAAGCCCTCTTGCCCGGAAGACTGGGAGTCATTACGGTCCGTCTCCTCCACGCCCAAAGGTGGAGCACCCGCCTCCCCGGAAGCGCCCTTTGAGGGCGACTGATGGAGGGTACCAGGACCCGCAACCCCTTCCAAGTGAAGGGTAGCTGCGACACAAAGGGGAAGTTCGCCGCTCCTCCCTGGTCCTTCGGCAATTGGCACCACGAACACCGGAGCGTATGCCTAGCTCGTCTGGAGAGGGGCGTGAACTTGGAAAGTGGCGGCCAGTTTGAAGAGAGCTATATTGGCCAGCATCTCCCTATTCCTTAAGCCGGCAGAATGCAGCCTCGCAGGAGAAGTGCCCACAGATGAAGTAGGCGCCACAGTTCGAACATCTGAAGACCTAGACCCCTCTAGCGGGGTTGGCATTGTGTCCCCGCTGCCTCCAGGAGAAGCCTCGCAATCTCGAAACACTGGCTCAGGGGCGCTAACTTCGGGCGCCAAGCTCCCCTCCGAAATTGGGGCCGCAGGCGTCAACTCCGATCTTCCATAGTGGGCACCCTGTTTTTCTTTGGCGGAGGGATCGCGCAAGAGCCCTCTGGGTGGTCTCTTTTCCTCTGGCCCTCGTCATTTTTCTTCTTGGACCTTTTTTCTTTTTTGCCCTCCACCGCGGCGGTCTCTAGCCGCTCAGTTTCCCTAGGCTTTCCCTCCGCCTCTCGCACGAAAAGAGCACCCCTCGCCGTCTTCTCAGAAGGTACTGGTAAATGGGTGGGGATGACATCCGTAATCATAAAGTCACGCCCCTGGACAAAGGAACGGTTTGCAGACATCAAGAACCGATCTATATGCGCAGGCGACAGCAACTTATCAGTCCAAAGGTCCTCTGGATGGTCCGCGGCCCAAGCACTGACAGCATCAATCTGGGCTAGCTCTCGGCAGGATAGTGGAGGCATGGTTGACCACAGGCGTCGACTTTCAGGAAGTGGACGCCAGATGGCCCTGACAGGAAAGTCCCTTAAGACTTCTTTTTGAGCAGGAAACTCCCATCCTTGGCCGCTAATGAAAAAGAATTTCGACGTCCACGCCTTGGCATTGGAATACCTACCCTCAAACCTCGCCAGGGATTGGCCTTTCTCCTTCTTGCGAAAACCATCCATGCATCCCTTAGTGGCCGCCCTCACATCATAAAAGGCCAGAAACTCCCGAGCATTGAGATCGGGGTAAGGGTCGCGGAGGGGCTCCAGCACCATTCGGAAGACAATGCAGGCACACAAGAACACCCTTAGGGCAAAAGGGTGAAGTTGAATCGGGGTAAGCTCCAGAAGGTCCAGGATATCTCGAAGGGGGCGATAGAAAGGAAGTTTCAAACCGTGTGATAACAAGGCGACGGAGATGGCAACCCAACCGGAAAACCCTTCGTCATCGCAGCACCCCGATTCAGGGGCTTTCATCACAATTGAGCTCGGGATTTTAAATTCTTCCTTAATCCCGGCCAAATGCTTTTCGCGGACGCTGGAACGCCACAAGTAACCGTCGAAGGTCGTACCCTCAGGGATGTCAAAGGGCTGAGCCGATCCACTGCCTTGATCCGCCATAGGAGTAGCGAAGAAAAGAGATGATAAGAGCAAAAAGCAAGAAAAGAAAAGAAGCAGAGACGGAAGGAACTTGATAGCAAGAGAATGTAGAAAAGCAAAATGAAGAGAGAGAGAGAGAGAGAATAGGTATTTAAAGGAAACGAGTGCGGTATACCAACAGACGGAGGTATAATGATCTGACATAAAAGCAGAAGTGTAACCGTCAGGTGAGAAGACGGAAGGACAGCACGCACCCGATGATTCGCAGAAGGGAACGAATTCCCAAATTTGCCTTCGCGGAAAACCAAAATAGGAAAGAGTTGAATTCCTTACGCCTCAAGGCGAAGGAAATTTGCGGGATAGTTGTAGGGTCTGTTTTGGCCCAAAAGCCCACCAACGATAAAAGCCCACAAGAAAGGAAAGATATACAGCGGTCCTAACCCTGCAGAATCCGAAACCCATACTAATCCATTGCCACCTTTCACGGGATCTCATGTAGATACGTGATCTCACTAAACTCGGAAAGATATCTCATGTAGATACGTGATCACGATAATTATGGAAGATGTTACACAAAATATGCACCGTCCCGAGGCCTATATATACTAGGTAAACCTCAACTATGAAAGCAGGAATTATTCTTCTCAAAAAATACGTGATTATTAACTTAAGCATCAGAGTTTTCCTAGGTAGAAGACCGCCTACTCTTCTTAGTTTTTCTTACAGGTAAACGGGAACAGGAGGCCGGCGAGACACGTCCTCAAGAAAAACATTTGTAGGCGTTAGCTTTCGAGTTATCGTTAGTGAAACTGGAGTTAGGTTTCGTTGAGTCCGGGTTAGGGTTCTGTCAAACTGGCCGTAGCATTTCAGAACATATGTAGGCAAAAAGTTTGGTTCAAACGAGCTACAAAACCGAATAACATTTCAAAAAATTCCTCACATCATCATATGAAATTATGTGGAGACTAGAGTCTCTACTTTATTTAGGGTGGGAAGCAATGAATTCAACAACAAGATTGATGGAGTTAATCTTGTCCGCTTCATTATCTAGGATCTCAAATCCAAACTCTTCTTTAAGTCCCATCACGATCTCCCTTGCATCTAAGCTATCTGACCCGAGATCATTATGAAAACTGGCATTTGTTATAACCTTGGAAGGATCGGCTTTCTGAAAGTTCTTAACGACAGAGATGACCCGATCTGCGACTACAAATTTGTCGAGGAAGGAGCCCTTAACCTCTTTTGAGAAGAAATTGTGTCGTATTGCACTGAAGGAGAGCGTGTAACTAGGGTTTCAAAGCACATCCTAAACACATATTCTCGAGTATTTTAGCAAACTACTCCTTGCCGCTATTGCTGCCGCCACCATTGGAAGATCTTTTGGCAAAATTTTTTCAGCTCTAGCTCGCTTTCCTCTATGAGAGAGACTTGAGAAAGGGTGAATCTGCACGAGAGAGAAGAGAGAGATAAACGTGTGTCACCAACTCGATCTGGTGCAATCACACCTATTCCTCTTCGCCATAAAATATTTATGTGGCACAATTTTATTAGCGGGAGTAAAACTACACCCGTCCGTTTTACACCCGTCCGATTCCAAGCTTTTCCCATTATATTTTTCATATCCTAATCGCAAACGTGCACTATTTCGAGGGAAGCATTCTTCCTACCGAAAAACAAAATCGAAAACCAGGAAAGAGAACTTTGATCCCATCTTGCAACGAGCTCATGCTTTGAACGAGAAATTATGATTCAGTGCGTACACTCGGCAGCAACGTAGAGCGAAAGAGGGGGCGCAACGGAGAATGATCGGAGACGTAGAGAAAATGGTCGCAGTGGGCCTCGTCTGGGGCGCCACCAACGCCATCATGCGCCGCGGTGCGCTCCTCTGGGACCAGGTCCTCGAATCTAGTTCGAGACCACGACCAGAAACCCACCCATCCAAGCTCCACCAAAAATTCCTCGCTTCCCTCAAGAACTGGCTCACCCTCCTCTCGATCTGGCAGTACTCCGTCCCGTTCTTGGTCAATCTCTCAGCCTCCGCTACTTTCTTCGCTATCCTGGGACAAACTCCCATCTCTCTAACTGTGCCTGTCACCAACGCCACGACGTTTGCCGCCACGGCCGTGTTCGGGATGCTGCTGGGGGAGAAGACCCGCGTTGGCCACGCTTTGCTTGGTACGGGTCTGATTGTTCTCGGTGTTTGGCTTTGTATTACGTGATGACTTTTGTGATATTTAGCTAACCCTGTTGGTCTACTAGATTGAGGAAAAGAAAATGAAATGGAATGAATGAAACGGATCTTCGTGATCCATATTTTATCTTTGAATCCCTTTGGGGTTTTTTGCTTTGTTGGTATTTTGGTTATTGTCATGGGCATTTGGCTTTGTGCAGTAGGATAGAATTTGTGAACAGAACTATGAATTTCATATATTCTTGGAGATTACTTTTGAAATACGGGTTTGTGCTTGTAACATTTGTTTTAACTGGTACTTTAAATTCGTTATGTTGACTGGTTGCCGTGTAATCTCACTATCTGCTTGGTTGCCCAGTAAGATGAGGAAATGACAATGAAAAGGATCCTGGAAGCTATGCTCTTTATTGATTTGGTTGTACTAGGTGAAATAGCATTCCTAATTTCCTAGCCATCTTCTTCGGATTTTAGATCATTATTACGCCCTCGGATTCTATCCCAAGATTTTGTTGTTGGTAAAAAACCCAATTCTCCCAAATTTTTAGATATATAACGGGCAATGTTGCTCTTTAGTTTATATATATTTCAGTCTCCAAGATTTGCTAGGAGGAATGGAGGCCAAACTAGGTTCCTTTAGATATAATTTCACGGAGAAGAGGGAGAGGCTGCTCTCAGCAAAAGGAATATATGGAGGGTTTTATCCCCATAGGAGCAATTTTCCTGCAGGATGGTCTCTTCACTTTCCAATTGATAAGTTCTACTTTAACCATCTTTCCTTCAACTTGGTCCTTTTTTTGGTGGGGAAGGGGGCCGGAAGGGGTGTGACTCATGTTGTTCTTAATTGGGCTAGTTTTAGCATCCAAGTGGTCTTGTGGATGCTTTCAAAATTTGGCTGTGACAAAGTGAGAATGGTTGCATATGTTTTGAGAGCATAGCTCCATTCAATATAATAATTCCCATTCTATTACAGAATTCTAGCATTTTGTTACATTCTATTGTCTAGTCTGAACAATGAATTATTTCATTCTAGCCTCTTGCTTGCAAATTGACCTTGTTTTTGCTGGTGATGGTATTTGGGGTCTAATAGACGCAGTCCATTTATACAAGCTGTATACAAGATAGCCTCCTATCTAGAATTAGGAAAGCTGTGTGTAATATGATAAGACGGGTGACTATAGTGTGTCATATTAATTTCTTATCGTGCAGCTAACATGGCTGATGAAAGTCTATTTAAGCATTTGCACGCTTACCTCAACTATGAAAAGTGTTCATCTGGGACTGTTTTTTTCAAGTCTTCCTAGGAAACCGAGTGGATGTTATAGACCATGTTGAGATTCTTCATCAACCTGTAGCACTTAGGCTTCATTTGGACAGTGAGTGAGATGAGATGATCTGTGCATAGTAGTGAAATGATTTGTGAAAATTAGTCAAATAGTTTGAATTAATATGTTTTATGAGAACTCTTAAGAGTTGGCTCAAGTGATAAGGCTTGGGGGCATGCTTCTCCAATGTCTTAAGATTCAAATCTCTTTAGGTGCAAACGATCTTTAAGGGCCATCAGAGTGGAGGATTTTTTTCCGAATTACTCGAGGTGCACTTGTAGAAAATTCCTTGTCAAGAGCTTCTGCATTCCAAATTAGTCGGGATGTTGTTCCAGACATTCGGTGCCAATAAAAAAATGTTTATGAGATTTTAGAAAAGGAGAGAGAAAATGTTGAATTAAAATATTATAAAGTTATAATTATATTATAATATAATTTGTTAATATTATTTTATTTTGAAATTTGAAAAGTTAATTTCTTTTTTTGAAAAAGCTGTAATAATTATATAAAAAAATTATAATTTGAAATTGAAAAATAATTGTATTTGTGGTATTTAGATATTGAGATGAAATTATATAAGATATGATGAGTTGGATGGACTTTACTATCTAAACCAGGCCTTAGACTGAGAGTTCCTCCAAACGATAAGTTGCTTTAATTTAAAACTTTTTCCTGAATTCCTTAAGCATGTGAGATGCACGTATAGATAAGGCCTTACACGTGTCATTTTTATAGATAAGGTAAGTAATCATGCCAATCCAGAAAGACATGATTTGCAATGAAGCTCAATAGAAATGACAAAACATAATATGCATATAATAAGCTTACATCTTTATCTTTAACAAAGAAGACACTAAACCTATTCCCTTTAAAAATAATATGCATATGCATATAATAAGCTTACATCTTTATCCAAGACGACATTAACCTATTCCCATTAAAAGGGATATTGAAATTACACGTTCTAGTAAGTTTAAGGTCAGTTTGAATTTAAGGCTCATTTTAATTTATCTCAATTTATTTTTATTTTATTATTATATATTTTTAATTTTTTTATATAAAATATAAATTTTTATACAAATTTTTAAAATTTTAATACACTTTTTTCAAATTTCAAAATAATAATAATATTAAAAAATAAACTAAACTAAATTCATCTCATTTTTAAATCCAAACGAAACCTTAGAGTACAATTTAACTATTCTAATCGATCTTAAGTTCAAAAGTAACTTACTACTTCAAAACAAAGGACTAAATATACAATCTCAATGACGAGCAAGAACAGAGTAACTGCAACAGAACTATGAAACTCAACATATCTTTGATATTCAACCTTCGTGATGTACGCCTAAACATCATCAAAAGCTGTAACCATCATAAAATTCATCTATTCTTCTCACTATATTCCTACAAAAGCATCGAATGGCATGTACACGATGTCCTACCATATATGCAGAAGGAGAAAGTCTTCGAATCAGAAGGCCGGTCTACTTGATTTGCACCCACATTCCCTTGCTCGGCAACCCATGATGGACCACAAAGAGTAGGTAGAACCCGGGAGGAGCAACCACCCCTGTAGGCGGCGCTGTGACGTTAACTTGGTGGCTACCGCCGGAAACTTGGCGCACATCAACCTCGACCAGCTCAAGCAGTCTTTGATTCATGGAATAGCCATGAGTTGTAAAAGGTGGTGCATAAATGGTGACCATGATGTCTTCTTTAGTCACCAGCGCTTCATTACTCTTAAATTGCACAGAGAACATTTTTCCATACAACAAAGATGCATCAGAGGAGTCGACCAAGATCTCCGGCCTCTTTATAGCCAATGCAGGGTCCAAATATGGCGGCGAGAACTTCTCTATCCTCATCTCGGTTGGGTACTTGGCTGTGAAATTATAACCCGCATTTGGATTGCTACCTCCGACTAAAACTTTCCCATCAGGAAGCAGAGCCGAGGCTGAATGGTACATTCGGGGAATTGTTGTGGGCACAAGCTCCATAAATCTTTGGTCCTGCGGCTTGTCGGGACTGTAAAGTACTGGGATGAGGTTCGGATCTTCTGCCGAGTACCAAGCCGCCGTACCAATCTTTGCGCCATTAAGAATCAGAAGATCTCCGTTGGGGAGATTCAGCATGTCGCCCATTACACGACTTGAAGGCATCGTTTCTTTGATCCACTTGGAATTAGGGTTTGTGATCTGAAGCCTGTTGCAGTCTTGAAGTGCTGGCGTGAACTTTCCCTTTTGAGCCAAACCATAGGCGGCGGGAGTCGCACCACCGCAAACGATAACCTCGACCAGGATGAGCTGATCAGGGTTTTGGACATTGAGTTTTATAGGGAGGATAGCGGACATCCCGGACGACGGGTAATTGCGGCAGCCGCCATCCAAGACGGGGAACTCGCGAACAATCGTGTTGGTCTGTGGGTTGAGGAGAACCGAGCGATAGTTGGCGAAGATGAAGAGATTTCCATCGGTGGAAAGGTGGACGAAAGGGTAGAGATTGTTCTCATCCAAATCAGTAGTTTCGTTGAGAAAAGGAAAATCGATGGCTTTGCTATTGGAATCTCCTTCCCGCGGAACGTACTCGTAGCTGAATGACCTTCGGCCTCCCATGAGAATGAAGCTGCCGTTGGCCAGGGTTGCTTGTGTTGCGTACCTTATAGACAAATTAGCACAAAAAGTAAGGACTGACTTAAAAGTAATTTTTATATAAAGGAAATTTATAAATTGATGTAATTTTATAAAATCTGTTAAATTTATTTTATAATAAAAATAATTTTATAATATAAATTATCAGATTATATTAAATTATCAAATTATATTAGTTTGTAGGTTTTCAAAGAGACATACCATCTATGATCTGCGAGTGCAGTTTGGTATTCTTTCCAATCACAGTCGAGGCAGGGGCGAATGTATCTAACAGTTTTCGATCCATTTAACCAGCCACCAGTCCCAACCAAGGTACCATCGGCTGCAAGCCCTCCTGATGAGCACCATGGATCCCACTCAACCTGTCTCAATTCTTAACTTCATTAATTAAACAAACAAAAGTCACCCCATTTTAGAACAAAATCACGAGAAACTTTGAGATAATTTATTAATAATGAACCTTGAGTGGTCTTATTTGTGCTGTGTCAATATCAAACTCAACTGCATGAGACCAGCAATCATGTGACTCAACTCCACTTCTTTCGTCCTTATAGGTAATGCATTCTCCGTTGGGCAATTTAATGGTTGACCTGTGAAATGCAGTGGCATCGTACATTATAACCTTATTGTTGGGTAGTATATTAATGTGCATGGCGTTGGCGCCTGAGTCGTTCGAAAACAGCTCCCACAACCCTTTGAAATCTGTCTCTGGGGCAGCAGGATTTTCCTGAATCTTTGCAGGCTCCCTCAACTTTCTATGAATCTGTAGAGATCCTCCACCAGATGAAGGGTGGGGGTAGAAAACTAGAGGGAGTAAAATCAAGAGGGATAGAAGTCGCAAGGCTGCCATTGTCGATCCTCAATGGTTAACGGCAAGTCCATGAATGTTGAATTAAAACCGAAATGCATGCATGGCTTTGAGTGGCTTAGTGCTTTGTGGTTTTTTCTTGACCTTCTTTTCCTCTCCATCTCTCTTTGGAAATTAAGTGTCATCTGCAATGAGTCAAAGCTTGCCAAAATTAGTGTTTGGTTGCTCCTTGTTTATGGGAAACTCTCCTGATAGTTTTGGTATATGTAATTAATTAATTAAACATTTTTTTTTTAAAGAAAAAAACTCACAAACTCATATAGAACACTGGCATTTGCCAGTGAAATACATAAAATGACTAATTTTACTCAAAATCGCCTGGCATTGGATTAGCCAAAGATGGGTCATGATCCAAGTTTACTCCTCCTGAAATATGAAGTGAACTGTAGCAAGACTATCTATTTGTTTTATTGGGACTACTAAATGAGAGGGTATCACAATCTCTGTGGTATGTTTGAGGGGGCCAAGTATTATTTTTCAGAAAAATAGATAAAAACTGATGATATATGAGATATTGTAAAAACCAGAATATATATATATATATATATATATATATATAAAGAGTTTTCGTGATATATCTTAGGATAGGATAAAAGAATTCTGCTAGTTTAATTTTGTAATTTGATTCAGGACTACTACTACATAACTTATTCTAAGCAAAAGATCAGCTTATTAAAAATCACATTCAAATGCAATCTTAACTTCCCTTCACTTTTTCATTAATTCCATTGCCGACATTTTTTCTTCAGAGTAATGCTACTATTTATCCTAAAATTTATTATCCAACCATTCAAATGATAAGCGATATAACATATGGCATATCAGTCGATGTTATTGGATATGACAAAAACTAGGATATACATGAACATCAATCTATTTACTTTTTTCAAATTGATTAGGTATAACTCATGAATTGCCTATATATGGAATTATGTCATATGCATACTACATTCAAAATTAACATATAACGCCAAAAATGTTTTAGGTGATGATTAAGACCCTTTTCTTGAATTAAATTCCATGTCATTATAAGCTTAGGAGATAGGAGCAAGATTTTTATTGTATTTTTTTATATCTAAGATGTTATTATAAGTCATGCGCATGTATGTCTACCACCAAGGTGGTAGCTCAGTTAGTACAAACTAATATTCTATAGTTTCGAGATCAGAAGTTCAATCAATACAAGTTGAAACCATTTGTGGGAGTAAAGTTTGACCTCTAAATCATGAGATGAGGTTTTAGACTAATCGACATCTTGATGAGACTGTAGTGACAGAATCGCCCATTGGCAGTAAGGTATTGCTCAAACTAGATATTCTATGAATCACAGCGAGAAAAGGTTTCTATGGTCATGTCTAAAAAAGATAATTATGCTGGTCGCCCCATCTACCTTTTTTAGAGGAAAAAAAGTCATGTGTATGCTTGTTGTTACAATTGGAAATGGGACCTAGCTTGGAAAGAATACACTAATAATTGGCATGTGTGATTGATTTGTTGGCCGAGTATATTTTATGGTTCCTGAACTTGGAATGGCATGACTCTATTTGTAAGGATAAAACACATGTTCTCATGTTGTTTTATAATATCTTGTATTGTATGTTATTTCTTGCCCCTTTGAGAACATCGCTCACAAAATCACTCAAATATATAATATGCTCTTATGCACTATCTTGGATATGATTCCCGGTACTATTGTTGATTTAAAACTCAATATGATCTATCATTACCTTAATGCTCAGTTTTGAGTTCTAATAATTTGCAATATATTTGTTGCATCAACTGATTTATAGTACTGTTGTCTGAAAATCAAATTAAGATCGGGTGTTTTTGGCATACCAGTATGTCATGTACCCATCAAATAAGGGAAGAATGGTGATACCTGTACCAAGTACCAACACGTTATACGTATATATCCCAAGCATTTCTCTTTTAAGGAAAATAAAGATAGAAGACTGAGTTATATCCTTTCAAACAGATCTCACCTTTTTTTATTTTATTTTATTATGAAATTCGTTTTTTTTTTTTTTTTGTTTTTTTATAAAAGACTTGTTAACATTTAGGATTTGCTCCTAACATTACTCATAACTATATACTTTATCATTACGTCTTTTGGAAGATTTATTGCTAAGAGTACTTTATACCGTCAGTACAATTCATACATTCAAGATCTGCTTGGGTTATTATTTGCATTTGTGACCTTAAATGAAAAAGAGAGGAAAAAGAGAGAGACACGTGAAATAATTTTTGAGTAATACTATATACAATTGGAGAGTGCATAAATATAATGTAATCGCTTTAAAAAGAAGAATGGAGTCCATTACTAAAAAATTAATTTTTTTTTCATGTAACCATTTGTTTTACTTAATTTTTTCAAAATGATTACGTAATACTTGTATATTTTTCGATTGGTGACTGCAATTATCATTTTTTATAATTTTTAGAGCATTATAATATTCAAAAAATTTACACAAAAAAATAATATGATATATTACCCATTTGGTATATTTATTGCATCAAGTAATTGAGATCCTCAAATTTGGACTATCTATATGTTTCCAAATTATTTATTTATACTTGGTAAAACTGCAATAGAGACCCTTGGCTAAAAATTAATATACACAAACATGGTAAGTTACAGCGTGCATTTCTTCTCGCCAGGTTGAGTGTTATAATTTTTTCATGACCCAAAAATTAAAGTACGCGCGTATACCATCTATGGCGAAAGCAGTCCATTCATGGTTTTTAAACAGCATCAGGTCCGGAACAGTGTCTTATTAAGGTCCAGCTAATTGAAACCCATGCTTTTCGGTCCACAAAGAAAGTGCACGCATGCGGATTCGAAGCGGCTTGGCTGGCTCCAAACTCAAGCCAACCCAGAGCCGATTGAAGAGCCTCATCTTGGGGTTTCTAACTTTCTATCCATGAGCAAGAAGACAGCGTCTTAAGATAAGATTTAAAAGTCCCACCTTTCATTTCCAGTTATAAATTGGCTCCATCATCACCACGTACAAAGCTTCAGGCACTCATAATAGTTTGGGTTTTCTCTCTTCTCAAGTGTTGTCTTAACTTTAAAGTGCTGCAATTCTCAATAGGTATTAGTTTTTGTTGGCTTTTAAGCTGCTTAATGAAGTCTGCTGGTTTTCGATAATGGGTTTTTCTTAATTTACATGCCTTTTGATTATTTACTGTTAGTTTTCATTTTTCTACGTTGTCCCTTTTCCTCGTGGTTGGTTATGGTAAAACCTGTTCTTATGTGGCTGTTTCAGCAACTTGTTAATTCTTGGGATGTTTGTCGGAGTATTGTTCCCTTATAGCTCAATGAGTTTTGGGAGAGAGCTTGACTTTGGGTTGTTTAGTAGTGAGTGAATGGTTTGCCGGTTGGGGCGCCCTGATGGAGAGTTAAGAGAATTGGACACTGTAGACCCAGGAATGGGGAAAAAATCTTGGGTCCTGAAATTGAACTATTCTTTGAAATCCACCTTTAGCCTGTGTTTAATTATCCTTCAGTAATGTAATTAGGTTTCTGATAATTTGCATTTAATTAACAGCTCTCTCTCTCTCTCTCTCTCTCTCTCTCTCTCACACACACACACACACACACACACACACACACATGTGCGCGCATTGCCATTGTAGGGGATGGATGTAATATAATTGTGCAAATATGTTTAATATGGATTCTTATAGAGTTCCAAAAGTGAATTTGAGATAAATTTCAATTGATGTTCAATTATTTCTTTTAAGTTTTCCTGCTTGGAACTTCAGCAAATTTGAAGTTGATGGTTAAAATGATTTGAAAATAATGACTTACCAAGTTTCGTTCATGAAATCAATCAATTTGTGTAATTTGGAATTTGAACAAAATAAAGAGAAGCTGAGCTCAGGGCAATGGGGAAACCTAAGTATTTATGAATAGATCAATGCAGCCATTTGGATACTGTGAACCATGCAGAGGATAAAATTCCTTCAGTGCCGTTTGTGCTACTGATTATTTTTATGCAAACGTTGATGGAACACTATGCCATAATTTTGATTGCTAAGATTTGTTGCATTACATTTCACTATTGGCATAAACTACATCTAGATGTATGAATTGAGCTTTATATATTCATCAATAGGTAAGATACAATTAGCTTTCATTTCTTTGTTCATGGCAAAGTTCATAATTAAGGTCTGGACCAAAGTTCGTGCTTCTGATTGTTTCTTTCTGCACCAAATAAGTGACAGCTATTATCCTAAAAGAGAAAGGACATTAGGCATCTTGGTTTATAAGTCACCAAGACATCTTGGGTCTTCTTAAATCCACTGAGAGATCTTGTGTCTTCTTAAACCCCTTGATTTCTCTCATGCACCATTTTTATTTCTTGTGCAGGAGAAGAAAGGGATGAAGAACTCATTCTAGTCACAAATCAAAACCATGACTTCTGTATTTCAGGTCAATATGATGTCTGTAATGCCATGCTCTATAAGCAATGTTTCACTCATTCCTGGAACTACATTTACAACACGGATGAACAAATGTTTGACAAGAGTCAGTTTGTCAAGGAAGTGCACTAAACTTCCATCATCCACCCAGAAGTATCTGCTACCTTTATCAACTTCTATTAAGTTGCTCCCTCAACATAGTAGGGGATGTGCTTTGCATCATATATCAAGAACCAATACAATATCAGCCACAGGCACTGACGTGGCAGTGGAGGAACCAGGTTCACCCATTCCAGAAGAAGTTTCTGGTGTAGCATCAGAAGTTAAGCCTGATGAAGTTGGAAGTGGTGAAAAATCCTCCAATGATACAGATAGCAGTCCTGCTGCAACTAAGTCCAAACGTCCAAGACCTGTTAGGAAAAGTGAGATGCCCCCAGTAAAGGATGAGGAACTGGTTCCTGGTGCAGCTTTTACTGGGAAAGTAAGATCAGTTCAGCCATTTGGTGCTTTTGTTGATTTTGGAGCTTTTACCGATGGCCTAGTGCATGTTTCCAGGTTGAGTGATAGCTATGTTAAGGACGTTGGAAGTATTGTTTCTGTTGGGCAAGAGGTGCAGGTGAGATTAGTTGAAGCAAATATGGAGACAGGACGGATTTCTCTCACTATGCGTGCAAGTGACGATATTAGTACCCTGGAGCAGCGGAAAGATGCTCCTCCCAGTAGTGATAGGGCTGGAGCTGCAAAAAGAAACACTTCCAGGCCCGGCCAGAGGAAAGATGAGATGAAAAGGAGCTCAAAATTTGTTAAGGGGCAGGACCTACAGGGCACTGTGAAGAATTTGACAAGGTCTGGTGCTTTTATATCCCTTCCCGAGGGGGAAGAAGGGTTCCTCCCCACATCAGAGGAATCTAATGAAGGATTTGAAAACATTATGGGGAACTCTTCACTTCAGATTGGCCAAGAAGTCAGTGTCCGGGTGTTGCGCTTCTCAAGAGGGAAGGTAACATTGACAATGAAGAGGGAAGAAGATGTTGCAAAGTTGGACTTACAGCTTAGCCCACAGGTTGTCCATTCTGCAACAAACCCTTTTGCGCTAGCTTTCCGTAAAAACAAAGAGATTGCTTCATTTTTGGATGAGAGGCAAAAACTAGACAAGGAAGCTGAGAAACCAGAGATAGGACAGAGTCCAGAAGGATTAGAAGAAAAAGTCGACCAAAAAACTGGGTCTGATGAAGTGCAGGACCAACCAGCAGGCAGCTATGAGAGAACAGTTAGTGTCTCTTCTACAGTCGATGAAATAATTAAAGACGATGAAGCTTCTTCAAAGGAGGCAGATGTGGGAGCCAGCACATTAGACAAGGATGCCTCAACCGGTATTGCAGACAATGTAGATGAAAAGGGCCCTGCCTCTAGCACTACACAAGGAATTGACAGTGCTGTCCAGACCGTAGACAGACAAGCAGAGGTGAATTCTGAAATACTGGCTCCTGAAGAGATTACGTCGATGACTTCACAGGTAAATGTGGGAGCTGGCACAATAGATGATACATCCATCAATGTTTTAGATGATGGGAAGGATCCAGAAAGCACTATCTCTAGCTCAACATCAAGTGTAGCTGGGGCTGTTCAAAATATGGGTAAAGAAGCAGAGGTGAGTTCTGAAATTCTGGTTCCTGAAGGGAGTATATCTGCTGCTACGCAGATAATTGAAGAGGCGCCTCCAACAGATGGGCTACAAAATGATGGAAAAGCTGAGTCGGCTGGTGAAATATCTGGCAAAAGCTTATCTTCAGAAAGTCCAGTAGCAGCAGACGTAATAGAGGGTCAAGCTGATGTCGCTGTAGTCAGTGATGACGCATCTTTAGAGGTAGATGTGGGATCCAGTGCTTTAGATGATACGTCAACCAATGTTGCAGATGTGGGTCCAGAAAGCACTCTCTCTAGTTCAACGTCAAGTGTGGATGGTGCTGTGCAAACCATAGAGAAAGCAGCAGAAACGAGTTCAGAAATTTTGGCTCCTGAAGGAAGTATATCTGCTGTTACTCAGATAATTGAAGAGGCACCTTCAACCGATGGACTAGAAAATGATGGAAAATCTGACTCATCTGTTGAGATATCTGGGAAAAGCTTGTCTGCAGAAAGTCCAGCAGTGGAAATTGTAATAGGGGGTCAATCTGATGTTGCTGCAATCAATGATGAGATTAATATAAAATCACCGAGTGCAGAGAATGATCCTCTTAGCACACCAAATGAAGATAACAAGGTGGGACCCAACCCTGATAAAAATGGCAGTATAAAGAGCTCAGATGTACAACCAGACACTCCTGCCCAGAAAACTGAATGTCAGTGCCCTTCTTTTTCTCTCCTTCTTTTCACTGTTTTTCCCCTCTTTTAAATTCGTGTTCGTTGACAATTCACTGTCCAAAATGGTCAGCTGAAACCTAAGATTATTAATTCCTGTGCAGTAATATACAATCGTTCTACCTATCAAAAAAGTAATGTACAATCATTCAATGAGCAACTATATCTTCCATTTAATTTGTACACGATGAAATCAAGAGCTGAGAGTTCATTTTTGAGATAAATAACTAATCTATTTATTGTTGATAAGATGATTTATGTAGTATATAGAAATGTTCTGTTCGGTGAACAAGTAATTAACGAGAGACATTCATCTTTGCTGTAGTTCATGCTGCAATATGTGTTTCTATCATTCTATGTGATTATGTTACTTTTTCGGGTACTAATAATGCTATATGATGAGTATCTGTACATGGATTTGGGTCCTTTAATGTTTTGCCAATGAAATAATTAGTGCCATACTTTTTGCCGCCTCTTGATCCTCCATAGTTTGTTTCTTCTTTATTCGGCGGGTATATTATATCTTATAATGTCAGTTCTTTGTACAGATGGAGAGGAAAATGATGGAAGTTTTGAATCATCTGGAAAGTCAACACATGATCAAGTTCTCTCATCAGAAAGTCAAGTTATTGGAGAACTTGTAGAGAACCTTGTTGAAGATGCCAAAGATGATGTACAGATGCCAAAGCCTGCTGCAGAGAGTGAAACTCCTGACACGAACAATGAAGATGACAAGGTGGGAGCCCCTGAGAAAAATGACGGTGTCAACAATTCAAATGGACAAACTGGCAGTCCTTCCCCCAAGGAGGGGACAGCTAAAGGTTTCCTGTTCTTTTTACTTGCAATAAACCTTTCACAAAATTTTCATTGAACCCAAAGTAAACAAGTTCAAATGCTAACTTGAAGACAGCACTAAAAGTTCAGCTAATGAGATGACATTATGATCCATAATCATTAGTATTGTAAGTATGGGGATGGTAGACAGTTGCAAATGATGTGCAGTAAAGGAATAAATGCTTGTTGTGATGATTTGGGTACTTAAATGTGGGCATATACGTAGTGGAGATTTTCATTTGCAATGCATTACTTAATGTTACAAGTAGATGGCACAATTTGCGATTCCTGTGGATTTTTTTTTGGTCTGTTTGTTTTTATTGAATTATTAGTTTTGCTTCATATTTAATCATACAGTCATGAGTCATAATGCCTACATTACAGTTCCAAAGGACGTGCAGTAGAAATATTCGGTGTGATGATTTGGGTACTGTAATGTAGGCATATACGCAATAAGTTTTTTCTTTTGCATACATTACTTAATGTTACAATTAGATGGCACAGTTTGTGATTCCTGCCGATCTTATTTTTCTGTTCTTTTTGGTTTCATTGAATGATTAGTTTTGCATCATATTTGATTATGCAATCATGAGTTATAATGCCATTCCCAGGAAAGATATTTTAGAGCCTGAAATGAGGATGGACGAACTCTTGGGATGGATGCTCTTTTGGTTAATCAAACTTTAGTCACTGAAAAATGAGGAATGGCATCAACAATAACTTACCTGATGTTTGATTCACACTGCAGTAGTAACCTACTACAGGTCAACTGTCTCTTCATTTGTTAACACTTACTTATATGCAGCTGCAGCTGCTATATCACCAGCTCTTGTGAAGCAGCTGCGTGAAGAAACAGGAGCTGGAATGATGGATTGCAAGAAAGCTCTCTCAGAGACTGGAGGGGACATTGTTAAAGCTCTGGAGTTCCTAAGAAAGAAAGGCTTAGCAAGTGCAGAGAAAAAAGCAAGCAGAGCCACTGCTGAAGGAAGGATAGGGTCATACATCCATGATAGCAGGATCGGTGTGTTGGTAGAGGTGAATTGTGAGACAGATTTTGTCTCCCGGGGTGACATTTTTAAGGAGCTGGTTGATGATCTAGCAATGCAAGTGGCTGCATGCCCTCAGGTGCAGTACGTCATTACAGAAGATGTTCCAAAAGAAATTGTGAACAAAGAAAGAGAGATTGAGATGCAGAGGGAGGATCTATTGTCAAAACCAGAGCAAATTAGATCAAAGATAGTTGAAGGCAGAATCACAAAGAGGCTTGAGGAGCTGGCATTGCTTGATCAGCCATACATCAAGAATGACAAGTTGGTGGTCAAGGACTGGGTGAAGCAGACCATCGCGACCATTGGAGAAAATATAAAAGTGAAGAGGTTCGTGCGGTTCAATCTTGGAGAGGGCTTGGAGAAAAAAAGCCAAGATTTTGCTGCTGAAGTGGCAGCCCAAACTGCAGCAAAAGCGGCACCCAAAACAGAAAAAGAACAACCTGCTGTAGTAGAAGCCAAGGAAACTATTCAGAAGTAAGTGACTACTTTCTTTGAATTGTTTTTTTGTCAAGAAAAAAACAAGGATTCCTGCCTTCCTGGACAACGCCAAACCAGAACATAGTAGGATGAAAGTAGAATATTTGGATAATATCACATCAACACCATAGGACAGGAGTGGAAAATGAGAGAGACAACCCTTTTGCAACCATTTTACAACACTGCGGTGAAAGGAAAATTTTATAAGATGATGACTCTTCGATATCTATTTTACAAGTTCTCAATCATTACTCATTTAACATCTTCCGACCCTTTTGCTAATGGCGCAAAATTGAAAACCCGATATGTTTTTCAGACAAAAGAAGGAAATAAAATAAATATTTGTTATTTGGGTATTTGCTTGTTGCCCCTATTTCCTGGTGAGGGGATCTTTGGGCCAATTTTATCGGATTGCATTATTCTTAGTGGAAAAGCTATTTGGAAAAACTCATAGAGCATGGCTCTTTATGAATTGAAGATTGTCAATCCTCTGGCCAAGACAAGCATTCCTAAAAATGAACCAAGTACTCAAGTAGTTCTCACATTTGAGTTCTTGCCAATAGAGTTTTCCAATAAAAAAATAAGTTCTTGCCAATCAAGTTGGCGGGGTCTTTTTTTATTATCTGATGGTGCCCAATGCTGTTAAAGGTCCTTTTTGAAAAGTTACTCACATGTTTAGAGCTTTATAGTTTATATGAGTCGTGTTTAAAATTATCTGGATTGAACATGTTTTTATTTACAGTTACCAGTTTACCTGAGCATGTTTCTTTTCAAGCAAAGTTCATTGTTTGTTACGGTTCTTTTCATACAGTGAATAGTCATCCTCCTAGAAATATAAACTGCTTCTTTCACACAAATTTTATTTGAGAAAAGAAGGTAGACAATTTCTTGCATACCTTACAAACGTTATATTTGTTCAACTCTCCTGCAGGCCACCAACAGTTGCAGTGTCTGCTGCATTGGTTAAACAACTACGAGATGAATCTGGAGCAGGGATGATGGACTGCAAGAAAGCTCTTTCTGAAACTGGAGGAGATCTTGAGAAGGCACAGGAGTACCTTAGGAAAAAGGGTCTTTCAACTGCTGACAAGAAATCAAGCCGTCTTGCAGCTGAAGGCAGAATTGGGTCCTACATTCATGACTCCCGCATAGGAGTGCTAATTGAAGTGAACTGTGAGACGGACTTTGTAGGTAGAAGTGAAAACTTCAAGGAGTTGGTTGATGATCTGGCAATGCAAGTTGTGGCCTGCCCGCAGGTGCAATTTGTATCTACCGAGGATATTCCGGAGAGCATTAAGAACAAGGAGAAAGAGCTAGAGATGCAGAGAGAGGATATCTTATCGAAACCGGAGAACATTAGAGAGAGAATTGTTGAAGGCAGGATCTCAAAGAGGCTTGGAGAGATGGCTCTTTTGGAGCAGCCTTTCATTAAGAATGATAGTATTTTGGTAAAGGACTTGGTGAAACAAACTGTAGCTGCAATTGGGGAGAACATAAAAGTTAGAAGGTTTGTCCGGTTCACCCTTGGGGAAACAGTTGAACATCCAAAAACAGAAACTGAAACTGAAGCATGAGATGGATATAGATACATCAATTTCAGCATGAAGCAGATATAGGGATGGTTTGTTGGCGATTACAGTGAGATGGAAGCTGGCTGAGACTAATTTTAGATGGGAGTAATCTGATTTTTTGTTCTGATTAAAATTGGTTTAAATATGCAGTACTAAGCTACTTTCGGCATCTATATTTTGAGATGAGATGAGGAGTGTCTCTGTTATTTATCATCTGCAGCATGAAAGCTGCATAATACTCAATTCTATGGAGGCATTTTTTGAGTTATTTTTATACTTTGGTAAATCAAAAAAGGGGTCCAATACCTTTTGATTTTTTCTTTATGGGTGAATAAATCCAAGTGGTAGAGAATGAGAATGGATCTCAAGTTTATACGAGAAGTCGCCACATCAGCAGCCTGTCATTACAAAACAGTCTGTACAATTGAATTTCTTTTTCTTCTATATTTACTTCTCCAAGATTTATTAAACACTGCAGCGTTAATTATTTTACAGCTTATTTTAAATTAACTAATGTAATTGTGACATTTCATTAAAAATTAATTTTAATTTTATAAAACTACTCTTCATTTTATTTTATTTTATTTTTTTGAAACATATTCTTCATTTTAAGTAGAGTGATAAAATAGTTGTAAACTAACTGTAAGTTTATGATTTACTGTGACCGTAGCACCGGCCATGTTGGCTCCCTCTGCTCATATGGATTAGATCAATTTACCTATCAGAAAAAAAGTTTATGAATTTCTATAAAATAAGAGGGATATCCAACCTAACAACTTTAAAAAATGAAAAAAAGAAATTAATTTAGTTTTTAAGTCTCTTATTCTTTACTCTTTTGATTAGAGTTGGAAGCATTAACTGAAAAATCGGTCGAGACCGGTCCAAAATGGTTGATCTGGTCTAGAGCGGTAGATTCAGTCCAATTCTAAACCGAGCAATCCGGTCCAGTTCTAAATCGGTTTGATTCAATCCAAGATCGGTTCTAAAAAAGGTCCAGTCCGTGTCCTATTTTAAAAACTAACTAAATCCGATCCGATCTCGATTTTACGTTTTCTTATACCGGTTCACAGATTTATATATTTTAATTAATTAATTTTATTATATATAATATTTTATACAATTTATATATACAATATTACATAAATTATAATTATATATAAAATAATATTATATTATAATTTATAACACAATTTTAATCTTAAACATGTAAATTTTTTGATCATATGTTTTAAGTCTAAAATATATCTAGTATATAATTACATTCTTTTACCTAGTAAATTCTCAACATATTTCTTTTAGTAAATACATTAGTAATATTTATATACATGTTCTCTTTTCCTAGGACAAATTTTTACATATTTTTGCCTTTAGATTCCAAGGCATTGTGAAAACTATATTGAATTTGATACACTATGAGCAAGAATATGGGTATGAAACCATTTTTCTCCACTGTTTCAGTAAAATCTGAGATGCACTTCATTATTAGAGAGAGTCTCGGCACTCGAACAAGTGTGGAACACCATTATTACTCGTGGAGAAACAGATACAACAGCAAACAAAGCATTCACATAGTAGTGAATATATAACCTTAACAAACAGCAACCATATTAGAAGCCTAAGAATACTGGAACCATCTAGGATGATATATCTTGCCTACTACTTTGTTTTATCATTACAACTTTCAATATTTAGAACCTTAAGTAAACAGGAAACACTGAGATCAATCTTAAGCTCCATTTATGGCTTTCAGCATTTGAATAGAAAACATTTCCAACATCTTTTGTTGAACTAGAATATGGTATGCATAATGCGGTCGGGTTGCACTAGTTGCGGCTTTTGCACTTTTCCATTGCCCTTGGGGCTGCAACAATTAGATATGAAAAAATATTAGCGAGGTCTGCTCCAAGGTCTGGTAGTATAAACAAGAGCAAAAAGCTAATGGATTAATGAATCAGAAAAATGGGAAGCATTACATTTTTTTTGCGAATATCATGAAACATAGGATACATGTACAAGAACTTTTAATCTCAGATCTTCACAAAGTACATAATATTCAGCATCACGTACCTAACCCAATAGCCTCTGAACTCTTCATGATTCTCATCCTCTTACAAGAGTAAGTGAACATCCTGCAAAAAATGGTGATTCGATTAACATGAATACTCTTTCAATTGTGATATATTAGTTAATGTTTGGTGAGACAAGGAAACAAATTTCAACACAAAAACAATGAAAATAAAATAGTTCCATAACGGTTATAACAACTAAAAGCAAATACAATTCAGATCAAGTCAGTAACCTAGACTTCAATCATGCCAAGCTTCTGAGTCAAGGTTAGTACTTACTCCCAGGGAACATCACCAACTAACATCCAATCACCATCTTTGTCTTCATAGGTGAGTACATATTCAGAACCATGGAGGAGATCCATTAACCGACTCTCACTCAATCCATCTCTGCTGGGAACTCCATGAGAGCCACACTGACCTGAACCAGAAATTCATAAAAATAACTTCAACTCCCTCCAAACAAAAGAGTATGCGTGCACATGCATATGCAATCATCCCTGTTCGTGCTAAATGATTTCACTATATTTGTATAAGCATCACTTCATTGCTAACTAGTGCAACATCACATATAAGTGATTTGTTCTACTATGTGCTGAACATGAAAGTTGAGTTGAGATTTTGGTGGCTTCAAATAATTGTTTTCTTTAAAATTAACAAATCGTCTCATATCACACCAGTGAATTTACTATATTATACCACTCTCTAGTTTGTTTAAATGCTCGTTAAGATACAGTTCCATGATTTGAGGCGAATGCTTGTGTACTGATATATCAAGAGAAAGCGAGAGAAGAACTATCTCATGTTGAAAGAAGCTGAACCAGGAGCATCTGAATCTTTGCAAAGAGAATTTACCAATTGTGAAGCAGCTGAACATCTTTTCCAGTGCAGAAGAGAGTTCCCTATAACTCCCATAGTTTTTTAGATCAACTTTTCTCAGGTATGGAGCACCATCCATGCTGACCTTGACATAAAGACATCCAGATCCCAACTTTCCCTCTGAGTCATCGTCATTCTTTGGAGGATGGGAAGCCATTGAATTCTTCCGGAAAGAACGAATTGGTGGCCATCCCACAACCTGTGCCCTGTCACACACAAAACACAGACCAAAAGAAAAAATAAAACATTAATTCTGAAATTCATGGAAGTAGCCTTTAAATAAACTTACTGGGAAACGCAATAGAGATTTTATAATAAAACAGAGAGAGATTTTCCTTCATAGAGGGCCAGTCGGCCAGAGAATGAAAGTTAGAGAGCAATAAGACTTGGTTGAGGTCTTGAGATTGAAAGAACCTGCCAAACACGAATACTAGGAGAGAGGTTTTGAGATTGAATTTATTCAACACGCAAAGACATCCCAGAAAAAAAAAATACGAAAACATACAACTTGGAGAAGTTTGATTTGGAAACATGTACAAAAGGAAGATCGAGGTTCTGAAGGAAGATCATGTAAAACAACTGAACTGTCTATAAAACCGAACCAAAGCTTTGAAAAACACATCACCCTTGCAAAATTCTAGTCTCAGTTTGGTTTTAAGTACAAAAAAATTATCAAATTTCAGAAAAAAATAGAGGTCCACCCGTTTTCTCCAAGTAACTAATCCTCATTGAGGGTACCTTTCCTTCTTTTTTTCTATTTCAAAAGCAACACAAACAAGATCAATCAATCTCAATTATCATTTCTTTTGTTTCCCGACATTTCCACAGCAAGGAAATAGACAGCGAGAGAAAAAAAGAACTTCGAAAAGGGGAGAAAAAGATTTAAAGACGCATGAAGATTTATTCAGAACATAGCAAGAAAATAAACAAGTATAATCTATTAACATATTTTTTAAAATTCTTTTACCAGTAATAAAAATATTGTTGCTCATGAGAAATGAGAATGGGTAAAAAAACCCAATAATGCGTACCATATGCATGGGGGTAAAATTACTAAAATATAGCCACCACAATAACTTTTTCTTATCAGTGATTTTCTTCCTGAAAAAATAAGAGAGAGAGAGAGAAACCAAGAGAAAGTTAGTTACTTTGCTGCAAAAGCAGAGTGCTGGGACTTCTTCTCTTGCAACGGCTTAGGTGACTGAGGAACAACGCCATCTTTCAGAACCGGAACACCCAAACCCGAATTCTGATTGGCACACTCGGACCCACCCCCAAGACCACCTTTCCCTGAGCCATTAACACCTCTGGGAGAGAACAAGTTCCCACCTTTACCCAACTCAGACTCGGATCCACCACTCCCAGAAAAAACCCACTTCCCAGAAGCTCCATCAATGGCGTCAGAGAAGCCCCTCTTGGCACCGGAGACCACCAGCAAGCTCTTCAGCATCCCAAGTGGGTACCCGGCCCGGTCCTCCGGCACCACTCCGTTTTCTCTTTCCGGTGAACCGGAACCGGGCAGGCCAAGTCGTAGCTCAGTGGCCTTCAGGTTCAAGCCCCCACTGGACCTCTCAGAGCCTTCCATTGAAGGAGAAGCCTCTGACAAGCCTATGTAATCATGCTCTAAAGGCACAGACATCAAAACCTCACCAAAACTTTAATTTACAGTTATAACACCCACAAAAGCACAAATTGCCCTTTGACAAGAGGAAGAAGAAGCAGCAGTTTAGAGCAGACACTCAGGGATACAGTGTAAAAGGTTATAGGGTTGATGATTATGAAGACGAAGAAAAGTGAAGCTTCTATGGGCTTTTGCCACTCTTTTGTTCTATATAACCTGCATCCCCTCTCTCTCTCTCTCTCTCTCTCTCTCTCTGTAGTCTGTACTGTAACCTGCAACTAAGAAACGGATTTAAAAAGAAATAAATTTGTGAAAGACAGTTAAGACACTGTGTATAATGACAGAAAATGGAACTTGTTCGCTTTTTTTCCGGATCGTTTTCTGATTTTTAAAGTTAGTTTTAAAAACTTTTTGTGGGCAACCACTCCAAGAAAACATTCCAATACTACCCTTTCTTTAATCCAAGAAAAAAAATATTTCCTTTTATTCAGGAAAAATATTTAACGAAAATACTAACGTATACTGGAAAAATACTTACGTGCACGGGGTAAATCAAAAGGACTGAAATAGAGAGAGCACCAGTCGCCACCAGAGATTTAGAGAGATAGTGCGAGGAATCGCAGAAAGAGAGAGGACGGGCCGTGTCGCTGAGAAGCTGCCAAAATTGCTCGGACTTTCAAGCATGAACGAGCAGAGGATCACTGCGACGAAAAAACAAGTGGAGATTTTTTTTGGCGGTTATGGTGTTTGGACGCTCGGAAAAGTTCTCTAGAGGTTGGAAACTGGGGGAATTTTGAGAAAGCTGACAGGGAAGACAAAAAAACATCTTGTGGATCGTAGACGTATCAGAGAACGAAAAGCAAAGAATTGAAAACGCAAAAAATAATAAAATGGCAGTTAGAGCTTTCTGTGCGTGAAAGAGAACAGACTCTTTTGCGTATGCGTGTGCTGCGGGGAGGGGAAGGAACTATGTTAATTCTACGGCTCTGTGTTTCGTTTGGATCTCAGGAATGTTTGAATTTTCCCGGAAAATTTGTCGTGAAAATTTGTTAAATTTATTTAACAATAAAAATTTTACAATTTTTTCTATTAATTGTTTATTTATTTTTATATAATTCTTTGTCGTTAAATATCTCTTTAAGGAAATTTGTTTCTCAAGTATTTATACCCAAATAATTAAGTATATTTATTTTTTGTTTTGTTCGAAGGTATATTAATATTTGTTATAATATTTTTGAAAACACATATTATTTCTTTTACAATATTATAATTTGTAATTATAATTCAGATGTACAATTATATTTAACAGTAAATTGTCAAGACAGTATCTTTTTGTAATTAGTATCATATTGTGAAATAAGTGATGATAATTTGAGTGTATAAAATATAGTTTTACTAAAATAAAATTAAAAAATATATGTAAAAACAAACAAAAAATTTTATCTCTTTTTTAGAAAATTTTAAATAAAAATAATATTAGATACTTATATGTATACTAATATTAAAATGAAAAGATAAATTTGAAAAAATATTTAAATTTAAAATTAAAAAAATAATTAATCAAAATATATAAATATATATATGTAACGTTATTTGTATGTAATATTATATTTTTTGAGTTATTTTTCAAAAAAAATAAATAAATATTAATAGATACCCTATTATATATAAGACTATAGAAAAATAAAAAGGTCAAATCACATAACATTGTTTTTTTTTAATAAAAAAATAAAAAGACAAAGGTTGCACGGTTTTAAAGAAGTCCACCCAAAAGAGTTGGGTTGGTGGGAGACAAAACGGCGTTATGTTATGAAGTGGACGGCATTACGGAGAAACAACCGGTAACCCATGCCACTTGTACCAGCCACCAGGTGCTTCACCTATGCATTAAATATAAATTATTCTCCTCAATTTTTATTTATTTATTTATTTTTTAAATTCAGACCCCACAAGAAAATAAATATGTTTTTTCTTTCATAAGTTTTGCTATAAAAATGATGTGCTTGGTGGTTACCATTTTAATTCTAATACCTATCCCTCCAAATCTAAAATATGTTATTTCGGTTGAGATTGACTAATATATAGTTATAAAAAATCTAAGGCCTTGTTTGTATATATAGATATTCTTATTCAAACATTATTTAAATAAAAAATACTTTTCAATTCTAAATTATTAATTTTTTCATCTAATCATTCATTATAATTTTTAAAAACTCTCAAACGAATAAAAAAATAATAAAACTTATTCAAACTTCAAAATAAAAATAATATTTAAATAGTTTTTTAATTTAATTTTTTTTTCTCTTTCTTTTCTCAAAACTCAATAACACAATTTAACTTAAATTTTATTATTTTTCACAAATTTATTTCAACTATTAACAAATATTTTAAAATATTCTAAATGTCCAAACAAGCGCTTAAATCTATTATTACAAGTTTTTTAGTTGACATAACATAATTCCACGTCACTAATGTGTTTAGTATATTAATAAGTGAATTTGTAATTTTTTTAATCTATAATCACAAACCAAGAAAATGGCTTTCAAAGGGACTTCCAAACTTGATATTTATTTATTTATATATTTGTTGGACTAAGGTCAAGTAATATTGAGTGGAATAGGCATGAGTCCTGACTTTTTGACCCAATTGCTCAACAATTTTCGTCAACACACGTTGCTTTGTTTTTGTTAGGAGCCAATGTCCAGATTGATTGAATTTGTAGATGGCATATCCAGAATTGTCCTTTTGCCCCAAAATCTCGATCATCTTTTGGTCATTTTTGTTCCTTTGTTATAATTGAGGTTATTTGTCACCATTACTCTATTTGGTCTATAGATAAAAAATAAAAATAAAAATAAAAAATTTTATTAAAAAAAAGAGTCTTACGATCATAAAAAAAAGTATACAAAAATATTTTATAAATTGACATAATTTCATATCATCTGTTAGATTTATTTTATATTAAAAGTAATTTAACAATTTAATGAATCACATTAAATTACTTTTATGTAATTTTTTTGTGGCTAGAATATTTTTTAAAAAAATGTTAAAACTAATATAATTTGATATACTGTTTTAATAAAGCAATTTTTATTATAATCTATACCTGACATGTCATATTAAATTATATTTATTTATATTATATTAAATTACATCAGTTTATTATAATTTTCGCTCTTTTGTCATAATTAATTTTATTTGTTTCAAAGTGCAATTTCCTTTGTATTACATAGTACATACATCAATAATTATCTAATCACACCATACCTTATGGTGATTATAAAGAGATTACTGTGCTATAGAATACATTTTAAATGATTATATTTTAAAATGTGAAATGTCGACTAGTGTTACTTAAAAAACAGCAATGCCATGAGGAAATTTTATACCAAACATTTCCATTTAACTAATTTGTGATTTATTATTTTTGTTCTTCTATTTAAACACACATATTTAAGCATTAAAATAGAATGACAAAAATGACAAATTACATATTAATAAGATAGATGTGTGTGGTGTAAAGCTTTCATATACAAATACTATACCGAAAATGACAATAATTAAATGAATAGCAGCTCAAATTTTACTAATAACTTAGATGTTAACATGGCCTACCCAAAAATAAAGGCCTAGATGTTAACATTTATAAGAGTAGGAAGCACTAATAGATGTTAAAGGTTTAGAGTATTTTAGGAGTTGCACTTTGAAGTTTTAAAAGTACTTTTAAGCAGTTAAAAAAAAAGTAGTTAAAAATATTTTTAAAGAAAAAATGATATGTTTAATAATTTTATGAAAAATGCATTAATTGGTTAAAAAAATTGAGTCAACTTTTTCAAAAAACACTAAATAAGAGTTTTTATAAAAAAAAATTCATACAAATAACTATATATTTTTAAAAAACTACCGTAACAAATTCTAAAAGCATTTTAGATATATGAATCCCAAACAGTAAATAATTTTTTAGTAGTAGAATTTATTACATTAAGTTTTAAATTATAAATCTTAAGTTAAAAGTAATATTTTCTACCACAATCTTAAATATACACTCATTCTAATCATGATTCATTGTAATGGTGAAAGCATACTTTACATTTGATAGATTATTAAGGTCCTCAGGTGTAATTATCATAAAAAAAATATTTAAGGTTATTATTCTTAAATTAAAACATATAGTGAATACGAAAGTGTAGATGTGTAAATTGAGGTTGCAAACTGAGCACCTTTTTTTTTTTTTTTTTAGCGCTAACTGAGCACTTGTTACCAAACTTTATATAGTTCCATAATTAGCTGGGCTCATCAAAATGATGAACAAAGAGAAAAGAGAATCTCCAAGGAGGACCCACATAAGAACGTGGGCCATAGTACCAAGTTCTTGCCTCTTGTTGGTGGGACCCCAAAGGCTGTAGTACTAAGTAGTATTATGTTCATGAGCAGTGTTACCCAAGAGCGTGTGGTGACCACTGGCCAGCCCGGCCCAGCCATCACTTTCCTTCATCAATAGGTGCTCCTAATCCATGCCAACCCCAACTATCTTAATCCTATGTTTTGGTTGGTGGCAAATGTGGGTCCTTTCTACTCTGCACTTTTTCTTTCTTTCTATTTATTTTTTATTTTTTTATTTTTTATTTTTATTTCAGTCATTCCACGTGGTTAACAGGATAATCAGATAAGCCGAGCTTTTGAACCCACTAATATGTGGATTCTAATCTTTTTCCTCAATGCACAAGAAGGGTATCCAATTTCAGGATAGTGGTCTGTAATTACTGACTGGTCTTGATTACTGGGAAAATTTTTGATTTGACAGTGGCATGACCTGAGTTTCATTTTCCAGATTTGAGCAGCAAAGTTTCTCCTTCTTGTCTTTTCTTGAAACCCATGAATATGAATGAAATCAAAGATTTCTCTTGAGTTTGATTTGATAAAAATAGCAGGAAATTTCCAGTGTTTCTAAAACTTTGACCATATTTCCATTCATTGCAGTACATGGTGAAACAGATTCTTCTCCACCTTAACTAGACCAGCTTATTTGAAGTACAGATTTATCACCAAAATGACTCTATCTTCTTTACTAAAATATCTTAGTGTTATTGGCTGTGCATTTAATCAAGGTAATTCATCACAGACCCAAACTTCTGTAAAACTTTTTCTTTCAATATCTGAAACAAGGAAAAGAAAATGACATGAAAAGGCCACATCCGATGAAAAGCAGTACCAAACAGGACAAGATATCAGAGATATAAGCAGTTACTGAAACCAAACACAGCCTTAAACAAGGGGTCCAACTCCAAACTTGTGAAATGGTTGTCATGATCGGACCAAAGACTTTCTGGTAAGCGTAGGAGACAGCATGAATCTTCACAACAGCTCGACTCTGACCCCATGCAGGATTTGATTAAACACCAAGAGGAATCATAGCTTTTTATGCTCACAAATGAACCATCATGGCCCTGTATGAATAATACCACATCTGCACATCAGACACACTTGATCAGGGGGCTTTGGAGTTTGGACCCCACCACCCTTTTATTATTTGTTGTCATAAGTATATGTTACTTCAGATGCTCCTGAAACTCAAGGTAACTTGTCATAAACTCATTCACACATTTAAATCTGGACATCTCATTACTCTTGCACAAAGCCTAAATAAATCACCTTGTTCTACTTTAACTCTCAAATTAATTATGCTTAAGCTGTCTTACTAGTCAGTCAGAAATTATTTGTTCTGTTTTATATCAAAATTTCTTATTATTTTCTCCTGAGTTGAGTCAGAAATCAGATTTTTAGTTGAGTGACATCTTGAATGTAAACTCTTGAACGTACACTAAGGGTTAATGTGGAACATATAGATGTCAAAAATTCAAAAACTTTGAGCAAGTCTAGGCAAAAGCATCTTAATTGCATGTGTGGGTCTAGCAATGAGGATTTGGCTGAGAACATGTCGGTGTCACATATATATACATCATATACCTGTTAGTTATTCCATCATTGTTATCTGATTGGTCAATTACTATGTACTGCTAAACAGTTTCAGTAGGTATGACACAACATGTCGAAAAAGAAAGAACTTGATTTTGTTTTCAAGAAAAACTACTTCCATATATTTTACAAACTGAAGGGGAATATTTGCATTCTTATTGGTTTCAAAACCCAGCCTGGTCTATGATCTTATTAAGGTATCTTTCACATTAAGAGGTTTCTTAATTACTAAAAGTGAACAACATTTTTAGCTGTTCCTTTCTCACCTCTGTTTGTGTGGATGTGGGTCTGGAGGTCAATAAGCAACTTAAAATTTACTTTGAAAACGCAAATTCAGGACCAAACCAATAAAAAATGTGGAAGGTTCAAATCTGCAAACAATCTTTAGGAGTCATCAGACTCAGGAATTTTTCTCTTGAATTAACCGAAGTTACTTACAGAAAACTCATTGCCAATGACTTGTACACTCCCAGGATTAGTCAGGACGTTATTTCAGACACTCGGTGCCAATAAAAAAATGGTAGTAACTCAGTTGAGATCCTCTCTAATTACTTGACTGAATTAAAAGGTTAAATACATACAAAAATAGCACAACATGAAATGTTCATTTGGGCTACGATAGTTTCAAATGTTGAATCCAATGCTTCTATATATGTGCCTAGATGAGCCTGCTACAGCAGCAGTAAAGGCTTGATGAAGACAAGGATTCAAGCTTGTAAATAGAAAAACGTACGGATAAGGTAATTGAGACTTGAAACTTCAAAAGCAGGCTGTAGGGTTCCTTCATTAAAATTATTGAGACTCGAGGGGTGCCCCAAGCTCAGTGCTTGTACTAGCGTTCTGAACACTGCAATTGCTGGACTCTCTGATATTGGCCAATCATGTTGGAAACACTTTTTGAAAGTTACTGTCATATTGTGTAAACTTTAGACACCAGATATCATACTTTTTGTGTTCTGTTAAGGAGGGGGAAAAAGGGTTAAGATCCTTAGTAATAATCATTGGGTATGATTTCAATAAACGCTTCAACACATCACATTCAAATCAAAACACACTTATTCCAAAAGAAAAAATCTGTTTGCAAGTGCTTGGCATTGAAGATCATGACAATTAGCACTTGCAAGCAAACAGATCCAAGAGTTTTTTAATAGATTATGTCCTCTACTAAGAGATTATATCTTAACTCAACTTTAAGCACATTATTAGTTTGATTGGTTTGATTGACTGATTGACAGGAGAGAGAAAATTCCTTGGATTAAATTCAACAACTACTTGATGAAATGGAGAAAACATAGAATGATAGATAATGATGATACCTTGATCACATCCACCAGATGATAATGGAAATAAAATAAGTTTAGCGAACAAGTTCAGGTCCAGTTTAACACTTGGAAAGAAGTGTCTACTGTTGCTAAATTGGAAATATTAAACCATATAGTAATAATCATATAATGCTCATAATCATCCCAACTCAATTGCCGCGTGCAAATGAATTGGAATTGGAAGCACTCGTTTTGTACTATTCTATCAATCAACTGTCGTAATATTTTAAAATAAGTCTGTTCATCATTTTCTTATCATCTTATGATGATGTGACACTAAATTATAAGTTTATAAGTAAAATATAATACATAATTTATAATCACCTAATGCCATATTAATATGAAAGTCCCTCCTCTAAAATATAATTCTTGTTTTGACAAAATTTTTCATGCTTGAAGCCATAAAATTTCATTAGGATGCTGGGAATCCTAGAGCAAAAGATCAAAGATGTTTCAAATTAGCAACAGCAGGAGATAATTTTCAAAGTGCCTAATGATTCATGTCCCAAACACTGAAATCAAATATTGAAATCATTGCTTTTCACAGCCTTGATGCTAGTGCTTACCAGAGAGGTATCTGATCTAGGGACATGGTGGGTATGAAAGTACCACGTCATCATTTACAAAACCAACGAGGTCATTGTATTTTCCCTGAATGGTTTTTAATTTCTGAAGATTAATTTCAGTGAGGGAAGAGTGACATGAACAGATATATATATATATATATATTTTTCTCTCTCAGAAGGCAGTCTTTAGTGGAGTTTATAGTTGGATAACCTTTAGGTGCAACAAATGGCACGCTGATGTGACATGAGTGAGAGAGCCTAAAGAATTTAGAAAAATTCAATCTTCTCATGATGAAATACACCAGAAGTCTGAGCATATTCGAAGACTTTGAGAAGCTGAATCACATTGAAGATTGCAGCTTTTTTCTAAGTGCTTGGCATTGAAAAAACTTGGTGGGGATTTGACCATTTACACAAACTATTAATCACCAAAACTAAGCGTATTCATGTCAAATAAAACAAAATAACTATAAGGAAGGCTTGATCTTGCAATAATATTGGAAGGAAGATCTTAATCATCCTTACAGGAAAAAGAAAAGGAAAGGTAGGAGAAGTGGAATTCAGTGAATTAGTCGACAGGAATCTGAAAAGCACATGAAAGGATATAGGCACGTACAGCTTGGCCTCCACTACCTCTTTCATGCAAAGCCTGAAAGTTGCCCACAATGAGTGAAAGAAAGCATTGAGAAAGCACGGAAGCCAAAAAACTTGAATTCATTCAAAAATCTTGAATTGCAAAGTTGACAATAGATGTCATATATATATATATATATATATATATATATAATGAAGGCCGAAACATCAAGAATGTAAATCTTTGCTTGTAATTAGCGAAGAGGAACCTCCACCTTGACCTACATGAATACTCCACTCAGATTCAGTTCCCACACCAGGACTTGTAGATATATAGCTTTCAAAGGTAGTTTAGGTAGGTTTTGCAAATATATTCGCCCTCACATGTGGAATCATCCCATTTTAGACTTACGGTTCACCTGCAGATGTTCGTAGTCATAAACGATTTGCTAATATCACCTGAAATATTCAACTATTCTTTTGAAATTTAAGCCCTGGTTTGTATTTACAAATCATCTCTTCTCATTTTATTATTATTACTTTTTTAAATCACCATATAAAATACAATAAATAATTTAATTTATTTAAATTTTAAAATAACTTTTTTAATTTCAAAATAAAATTAATAATAAAAAAATATATTATAATACTACTTTTTTTAATATTCTTAACTTTTATCACATCTTATCTTTAATTAATCAGGCCTAAATCTATAAGAATGATTTATTTTTGTATTTCATCAAGTTGCTTGTGACCGAATGAACAAAAATCTTTCATCCCATTGTACCTAAAATATCTGGATTACTGAAAGCATTTTTTTTTTTTTTTTGAGTAAGATGAAATTTAACATTACTAAAGCAAGCAGTACATAATGTTTAGCACATATTACATTAACGACAATAACAAGCATAAAAGGAGAGAGAGTCTTTTTCGCTACGAAAGTTCAACAGAAACGATGGAATTTAGATTAGAATGATATTCTAGAGAGCTTGTGTTGCCACCATCCATTGCATAAGGTTGTGCACGAATCAGATTCAATCGAGATGGGCTCTGAGTTCAGTTTAAGCCCAATGAGAGTAGGGGATCGGTCTTGAGGGATAAAGATTAGTATTTTAAATTTTGTACTGTATCGATCGATATGGCCAATACATGCCGTACCGTAATAGTGATCGGTATAAAAATATGGTATGTTTTGTATTGGCCCAAATAATAGCCGATATTTTGACCGTACTGGCCATAACTGGATTTCAGTATTTTTTTTTTCATTTCTTGCTATTTTTTTTATCTTAATTCAAATTAGACTATATATATATAATTTATTCATATATTAACTATTATTTTGAAATATAATTTATATATGTATTTATATATATATATAATTTTTTTATATATAAACTATTTCAAAACAATACATGAAATGATATCAATATTGAAATATTTTATTTTAGTGACTTGACCGGTACGTTTATCGATACGATATTCAAAACATTAGTAAAGATACCCATTGGGCTTAGTGATCAAGGAGCCAGGATTTTGGGCTGGCTGAGGTTCGGGCCCATGGGAGATGGTCTTCAAGAGAAAACAAAGCCCAGAGGATAAGGGCAACTCAGTAGATTGATAGGGTGGAGCCTTTTGAGACCTCATCAACGGAGGGATATTAAAAAGGGTTGGCCGGGGGAAAACGAAGGGTGACACGTGTTCGACTAGGGAGATCTCTTGAGGCAGCATGGTTTGCTTTTGGGGGACGGATAAGTGAGAGTTGATAATCTCCCTGGATGTGTTTGTTGTGGGAGAATGGTGGGGTTGTGGACACGTGTAGACAGGGGGCATCAGATGGAGGGGATTTCTCGACTAACCAGGACTGTTTTTCGGGATGATGAATAGTGTTGTCTTCTTCAATGGATTTGCCCCGACTAGGATTTAGAGAAAAGAGTTTGTCCATGCAGTAAGACTTCTTTAGACCTGCTTTAGAGTTGATTAGCACGACTTTTCCTTTGCGGTAATGGACCTGAGGACTTTTACTGGCCGAGTCTGGAAAGGAAAACTAAGAAGGCTCATTGATGCGAACTGGAGAAACAAGATTAGAAGGCCTTGTCCTTGAGAGATCTTCTGGTCTCATAAATTTGCGGATGTGAGGAGTTTCTGCTCTCATTTTAGGACCGAAAGGAGAGTCTCCAGCCAAGGTGGTGAAGTGGGGACAGACATGTTGAAGGTGGCCCAGACGACCACACGCAAAGCAAAACTCAGACAGTCTTTCATATTTAAAATTGATAATTGCAGGTCCGAAGACAGACCTTGGAAAGATAAATCCTTCAATGAGGGGTTGCTCCGTATTAATTTCAACTCTGAAGCGGAGAAATTGTTTTCCGTTTTCAGGTAGAAAATCCTGGTTAATTTCCAATAAGCGGCCGAAAACTTTGCCTATTCCATCAACATTTTCTTCATTCATATGTTCAAGAAGGAGGCCGTAGATTTGCACCCAGAAAGCTGTGTAAGTGAGGTCAATCTCATGGAGACTCAACCCAGGGGGCCATTCTTTCGACACTAAGTGGTACCCCTTGAAATTCCAAGGTCTTTGGTGAAAGACCCTATTTTTGTCTAGGGGAGATGGGAAAGTGAATAGAGAAGTGTTGGGTCCGACATCTTCTATTTTGAGGTCTGGAACGAAACTCCACACAGCGCGAATACCAGCATGAAAAATAGTTTTGTTTAAAAGTTTCGCAGAGACCAACTTTCCCACGAGAATGTGATTGGAGATCTTGGTCGTTACCTTGGAGGAGGGGACCAGAATGATGTCATCCCATGTTAAAGCCTTTGTCTTTTCTATGGGAAGATCCATGCTAGCATGCTCATTTCCATTTATGAGAGTAGTTGGACGTCGAGTAATGTGGAAGGTATAGGTAACAAAAGTGAAAAGGGATAATTGCTAGCTCAACTTGGAGAAAGTTAAAGGTAATAAGTGCTCGTGGAAGAGGGTAGGTGGGGTTTTTACTTTTTACTACGGTGATGGTCAACAAAATGACAGGTAGGAGACGACTATGGAGATGTGGTGGGATAGAGGAAGGCGATTGTTGATCTGGAGAGGAAAAGGAAACTCATCGAGCGTAATCATCTCTCGCTACCAGTTCGGCTTACTCAAAGCTTAAATGCTCGCCTTAGGAAATTGTAACCATGGCAATTATAATTTATTGCACCTACAAAATATAAAAAATTAAAAAGATTAGAAACTTGGCTTTCTCCAAAATTTCTCTGAATTTTCTTTTTATTTTTTATTTTTAGCAATGTTACACGAACACGGCGATAAGTATTTTTTACATAATTGATGCCGTGATAATAATACTACATCAGTAAAAAAAAATTAAAAATAAAAAGAAAATAAAAATACAATGAAATGAAAATGAAAAATAAAAAAATATGAATAATTAGATAGAAAATATGTACAAATAATATTTATGTATGATATATATGCAAAAAGAATTAAAATAGTATATAAATAAATTAAAATAATATTTTTGTTTTTTTTTGTTTTCCAACGAATTTATGTTGATTCGTTGAATTAAAAGAGGGAGAATGCAAGAGCAGACGGGAGGGGAGACTAACGAAAACTCCTTTCCAAAAATTGCATTGCATACACCCGAAAAAACCTAAACCCTTATTTGGTTATTCCTTAGCTTAGCCTAGGAGGGGACTGCCGACTGCTACAATAGCAGTTACAAAATCCAATGGGTGGACTTCTTGTTGTATACGGTTGCAATCAACTGTTCTGGAGTTGTTGACAAAGATCCTCATATGCTTTTTCTCCAGAGTTGTCCCAGTCGTTGACAAGAGGCACTTCAACCCTCTTCTCTGGCACAGGAGCTCTGTGCTTTTTGTGTAGCCATTTCCCCTTTTTACTTTTCATTTCTAGTTATGTATTAACCTGTTTAGTGTATTTGATGGGATACCCCACCCCCACGTTTGTACTGCATCTTTATCATACCAAAAAATAAAAACCTATTGCGATACACCCAGGATTTTATTCTCAATTGTGAGGAGAAACACTTTTACACACGGAACTACATCAACGTAATTAGAAATGAGAAATTAGTAAGTGTATATAGCATCTCTGATGATACTCCAAGAAGGGTTTCTCCTCAACAGTTTCGTCATCTCTGATGATATTCTCAATACAAACTCCATCCAATTCTCCTGTATTCAATGCCTACTTGTTTATACATCTTATCAAGTGCATCCGCCGTCTTCCCATTGTAAACTACCTGGTTTCTGCAAGACGGAATCATCTATTTTTTCTATTCGTATAACCTCTTTTAGATATATTTTTTATTATTATTTGAATGTATAAAGTTGGAATTATTATAGCAAGAAATAAAAATGGGGGCAACATTTCCCATCTATGGGGTGGTTTTTTATTGTCTGTAACACAAAATGGGGAGCTTCAAGCAAAGATAAAGAATCCTCACATGTGAAGTTGATCTATTCCGTGGCAGCTTTCAGTAGCTCCTCCCAAGTGGCTAATTTTTCCCGGGGTTTGTTTTTAAGACTCCCAACTTTCCTTTCTGTGGAGTCTATCTTTTCCCATCCATTAAATGGTACGACTCTGACATTTCGGTTATCTAGCAAGTGGAGGAGACCCTCTCTACCTGGCTTGGGCAAGATAGATTTGGTTGCCAAAACTCCTTTATCAAGGTCTTCCAATATGCTCGCAACCTGCCATGTCAATCCGCCAGATTAGCAGACCCCTAGTGAGATGTATAAAAGACATGATCATTTCATCTTTGCCTTCAGTGTATGCAACAAAAGTTTCCACTTACGGTTTCCTCAGCACAATAGAGGTTTGTAGCAATGATCCCGGTTGGTCCTCTTT
Source organism: Platycarya longipes (assembly GCA_036559045.1). Lineage (NCBI taxonomy): Eukaryota > Viridiplantae > Streptophyta > Magnoliopsida > Fagales > Juglandaceae > Platycarya > Platycarya longipes. The sequence goes on along the minus strand of CM071792.1, from coordinate 6,307,500 downwards.
TCAACCATCCGCATACATACAAGCCCTCCTCAAGCAGAGTAGGATCTTCTGAAGTATTGTGGAGAACTCGACCTCTAATGTTGGGGACTACACCTGGAAATGATGCCATCCATTAAGGCCACTTTCATAAATAAATATGATATCATTGATTCTTTATTCATTAAATCTTCATTAACTCAATATTTGGAGAATAGAAAGAAAAAGGTGAAAGAGTTAGCAGAAGTCCTCCATATGTGTACTGCCTAATGATTAGTTACCAAAGGATTTGCATTAGCTGCACTAATTAAATTGACACGTTTTTTTACATCATAATAAGACTGAATGATTACATCCAAAGTATATTCAAAAGTTTCAAATTTTTTACCCTCGGATATCAAACACGTTGTAAATAAAGCCTTTACCAAGCAGACTTTGGGGAGATATTACTGAAGAACTCTTAATGTGATATAACAGCATATAAATATATATTTTGATAAATAAAATGAGATTTTATTCATCAAGTAAATAGGCAGCCCAAGAACACAGGAACGAACTTGTATTTCCAACACAAATATTACTTGCAAGCAATGAGAATGAAAAAGAATGGAACATTCCTATTTGGTGGATCCAATCATTTGTTTTACCTTTCTGATGATCAAAGGGCAAACCATCAACTGGTACTGATTTGTATCCAATGCTCTTTAGCACCATCCTAAATATAGAGAGAGCATATTACCATAGTCAGCACATTTCAGTAACCTAAATTGAAGATATAACAGCTTAATTTGTTCGTTCTTTCTATAAGAAAGACAGGAGCTCCTCCATCTTCTTGTAATTTATATTTTTTTTTTCCCTTTTTGTTTTGCTACCACTATGTAGCAGAGCATAATTTGGACCAAAAAAATTATAATAACTTATAATGTAAGCTATAAAAAAATGTCATAGCTTCTAGCAGATATTACCCACACTGAAGGTCGTCAAATTGTCCAGTACCAACTGCCACTCGTTTTCCACCACCAACATCTACATAGAAAATTGAATCATGCAATAATAATCACAGAACTTGGACAGACTAGAAATACTTAGTAACTTTGGAAAGGATTCCTTTTCCAATACCATTCAAAAAAGACCATCAGTAATTATTAAGAAATAGGAATGGAAAATAGCTAGTTGGTTTACTAATTGATCTACAATAATATCAGTACTTCATAAGAGAATTGCAACCTCAATGCATTGCAGGACACAAGAAGGTTTACTACCTTTCAGAACTGTCTTCTCAAAGTGCACACCAGAAACATGGCCTTTTCTTTCATCTGAATCCAGAAATCTATCTGGTTTCCGGAAGAAAACAAAATGGAGTTCACGTTGACCTGATCTTGGACAGGAATGTCCAGTGGTCGCTGCCTTGGAGAGCAACTCATAAACCCTTCTCTGGATTCGATTATTCTTTATTTCTTCCTTTGCCCAATAACAGCATCAAAACACAGATAAAATCAATATAACAAACCATATACTAAAAAATATATATAATAGGTGCGGTTTTTATTTAATCACAAAACTTAACATGGAAAAAACCAAAACTCATTATTAGTATAATTGTTTATGTCCTTGTTATTCTATTTTACTCATTCTTTTTGTAGCAAAAAAAAAAAACCATTCAATTCTGTGAAAAGCACACAGAAATAACTGAGATCGGAGATATACCTCATCTTTCAGGGTCTTATGAAGATCAGCTTCCTGTATTTGAATATAAAGATCTTTAATACCTGCAATAAGATACCCATTGTTCTACTAATATCACATTTTAAAGGAAGTACTCATATAACAAAATCAGAGAAAACAATCAGAATCAATTATTACACATTGCATGACCAACTATTAGACATCATACGCAGGCAACATTAGAAAATTTGTGTACTGAACAAACAATAACATTAAAAGCATACTTGGTAAATTTAATGAAACTATTTACATTTTTTTTATAAGTAATTCACTCCAAAACTATTTACATTAATTCAATAAGACCGCAATGCACATGATTTTTGGATGAAAAATGTTATAACTAAAAAAAATTTACTGATCCACCATCCTCTAATTAATTCTTAGAGAACAAACACCAAAACAGCGGATGAAAAACCAAATAGCGGAAGTTAATATAAAATTGATCAACCATATCTGTTAATAATAAAATAATATCTCAAAAAACACTAGTTTGAATTGAACTTTTGAACATTGGAACTGGAGGAACTCAGAAAATGTGCCAAAAGGCTCAAATGTACTGCAGGTTGTGGGATTTTGACCTGAACAGACTCCCAATGCAGAATCTTTTCCCAGCACGAGAAAAGGGCAATGAATATTTTTTTGACATAAAAAGGTAATGAATAACAATATGCTGACTGCTGAGCAAGTGGATTAAAAATTACCAAGAACCTCGCGTAACTCTTTAGCGGTACAAGCTGCTTGGACTGGTCCACGTCTTCCAACCAAATACACTTTCCTGCAAATTTTCTCATATTACACACAAAATGATACATTTATCTCACTGATACAAAATGGTAGAACAGGAACCTTATAGAGCTCTCCTCTAAAGCAGCCAAAGCATGGCTGGCAATATCAGTTGTTGCCAATTCTGTTGCTGGCCGTAAAAGGATACGTGCAACATCAAGAGCTACATTACCCTGAAAGTAAAGAGAGAGAGAGAGAGAGGAGAGAGAGAGAGAGAGATGTTACCTACAAAAGTTAATTTTAAACTCATACTTTAGGCATCTCAAATGAAAAAAGTCGTCACATGCTTAAGTCCATGTATGTTTTATTGTTATCTTGCATGTCAAACATAGGGCAGTCTTTACTTCTCTGTTTTCCCAATTCACATTGTCAATTCTCTTCGTAACTAAACAAAAATCTTCTCCTAAGTATCTGGCATTGGTCACAACAAACATAACTTTTTTTTTTATAAGTAAAATTTTATTCAACAAAAGCAAAAGCCGGTTACAAAGATTAGACATGGCCTATTAGCTAGGCATGTTGGATACAAGGAATGGTCACAACAAACATAACTAGCCAGTTCACTCATCTAGATTCATATGTTCAGTTCATAATACATCAACATGAATCTTTCTCCAACTTAACCACGCTCTCACTAACTCCCCATTGTCCCTAAGCTCCTTCAACAAGGATCATGATCTAGCTAATTAGTTTTGCAGCACATATCCTAAGGCTGTGTTGAGGTGATCTCAGATGATCTGAGTTGATTTATGAATGCTAGTATTTTGTGGGTCCTGTTGAGATGTGTTTGCATGTAAATATGTTGAGATATGTGTTTTAATGCATGAAGTAGGTTGAGATGAGTTAACTTTTTATGGAAAGTTGAAAAAGTAGTGGATTCATTCCATCAATGATTGGTTTGAGATGGGTTGACGTGATTTCATCTTCAACACAGCCTAAATGTTGTTATTTATTTAGGCTGTAATCAAGAATGCTTGAATGATAATATGTAAAAGAAGTTGCTTTGTCACAATTAAGAAACATGAAGATACCTGACCAAGGATGACAGCTGTATCAGTGTTCTTCAGCTCAAGATCTAGGTTTTTGCAATCTGGATGCCCATTATACCACCAAACAAATTCCCTAGCTGAGTGTATGCCAATAAGATCCTAGGAAAAGGATCATTACAAAAGTCACAATAAGAAAACTCCATAATTCAACATTTGATCAACACCTACGATTCTAATGAACTATAATCAAAGTTCAAAATTCTATAGAGAACTGAAAATCTAAAGAAAGAACACCAATTAAACACTAATTTGTATTAAACATACTTCTCCAGGAATACCCAGAACTCTGTCACTTTCAGCACCATAGGCTAGCACAACCTGCTCAAACATAATGCTGATCAAATAAAGATTATATAATGCTTGAAAGACGTTGTTTCCAGCATATGAGAGCATAGTGCTAGCACCTCACCACATGGTACAGCTCACGAAGCTCTGCCAGAGAAAGAGAAGATCCAAGCATCACATTTCCAAAAAATGAGCACTGTTCATGTTGTGCAGCCCGAGAAAACTGATTGACCACAATCTGTTGCAATTTTTCTGATAAACTAAGCTCAATTAAGACAAGCATTTCACATACACACATCAAGAACAAACGGAAGAAGCTTAACAGTCATACAAAGTCATATAATAATTCACATGTAAACTATCCAGAAATAATTACTACAAGTGGTCTTACCTTTGTTTCGGGATGATCAGGCGCTACACCGGAGCGTACTAGTCCAAATGGCGTGGGCAACCTATCAATGATATCAACTTGGGCTCCTTGATGCGCCTTCAACATCTGGAAACGTGCAATTATTCAAACAGAAGCACCTCAATTACAGTGTTGCTAAGTGAGCAAAAACGAAACCAAAGCTCATGATTTTAACTTGAACTGTCACAGAGGCACAGTATTTTACGCATTGGATCATTGTCAGCAGGCAAACTCATGCGTGTTGATGAGAGGGACGGAAGTTGTACCTTTTCGGCGGTATAGAAGCCAGCGGGTCCGCTTCCAACAACACAGACTCGCAGAGGATGGGAAGAAACAGATGAAAATCTTCTTGAGAGCCAGGTTCTTACTTGGAAAATCGCCATTTTCATTGACAAATAAAAGTTTGAGGAAGATACTTCGCTAGGGTTTGAACTTCAGAATGTTCCGGAGGTTCAGGGAGCGACTTTATTGGGTATTTTTAGTTATAAATCGCATGAGTCGGCCGATCTCAGGCCCATAGAAAAATGGATCTACTCTTCGACTCGGCCCGCTGTAGCACTGTAGTAAAAGAAACTTTGGAGTTTGGACACAGTTTTCACGCGGTATTTGCTTCAGAACTTTAAGGAAATTGAGGGACATAGATTGAATTTTATAATATATTTTGTCATCCCTTTAAATTTAAAATTTAGAATAGAGTTATTTTCATTTACTTCAAAATATTAAAAATTATTGGAGGTGAGCACAGAGCACCAATCCATTGAGAGTTGGAATCGAGTTGGAATCTCCTAAATCCAACTTTGACTTTGATTTATTGGAGTGGAGTCGGATTTAAGCTTTTTAATTTTTTTTTTAATTTCATAATTAGTCTATTTTTAACAAGATATTTTGTGAGTTTTCACATTTTAAATTTCAATTTATTAAATACATAACCATAACTCTTTGAACAAGATCAACAAAATGGCCCTATTAATGATCATTCCACGTCAGTATTTATAAAAAATTATTAACAATAAATATGATAGAAGCCTAACAACAAAGTAAAAAAAATCGCAGGACTTGATTTCATCTCTAAGGAACTTATCATTAGGGATATAATCAGTCCGGTTTGATCCGATTTTTGCCAAAATGTAGAATCGAATCGGTATCACCGATTTTGTAAAATGTAAAACCGATTACGCTCCGATTATCTTCCAAAACCGATAGTACATGTTTTATCGATTCCGGTCTGGTTTTCCAGTTCTAATAAATTGTAAATTTTTAAAAATAAATCTATATATATATACTTTAAAATTTGGTTTAAAATTTATTTTTTTATTATAAAAATATGTTAGCCTAAAAATTGCTATATACAAAAAAACTGCTATATAAAAAAAATTGTAATATAAAAACTACTATAAAATAAAAAATATTATTTAAAAAAACTGTTATGTAAAAAAAAAAAACTATTATGTAAAAAAATTGTTTTAATATATAAAAAACTACTTTAATATCCATATTTAAAATTAAACTTTTATTTTATAAATATTATAGTATTATTTATATATGATTATATTATTATATATTATATATATATATATATAATGTAAAAACATATTATATATAATATTAAAAAAATAATTTAAAATATATAATTATTAGGACTGGTTTGATTCGGTCCGGTTTTAAAATAAAAAAAACTGGAACTAGACCAAATTTTTCCAGTTTTGTGTTTCTAAAAACCGGTTCCGGACCGAACCGATTCAAATTCGGTCTAATCGGTCCGGTTCGGACTGGTTTACCCATTTTTCGATTTTTTTTTTACACTCCTACTTATCATACCAAACTTATTTTAGTACTAGCTAGTGTCTAATTTATTTTTATAATTGATTACATATGGTAGTAATACTATAATGTTTATATATATATATTAAATTATTATTAGTCTATTTATATTATAATATAAGATATAACTATATTAGTATATATGATCATATATAATAAATACAAATTTTATAACATATGTACAATATCATAATTGATCTAAGGACGCCTCCGACTACAATCGAAAAACTAAAACAAAAAAGTCTAACTCCAACTTCGTTTTATCATAGTTAGAATGGGTCAATGAAAAGTCAAATTTAAAATCGAATTTTTAAATTTTTACTTAATCCTAAATATTAGGACTATTCGATCGTTTATCATTCCAATTATTCCTTAATGCACAATGGCTAAAAACTCTTATGTTTTGTTTATATATTACCATAACATCTTGTACCTAATTCATCAATGATGGGATCTTGGAAATCAAAATTGGCTCTTTTCAATGTTATGATACTAAACCAATGCACAACTTGATCTTACTATTATTATTTTTTATATTTTATTGAACACTTCACTTTACCTTGTACGTGAACTTGATAAGTTTGCCGGCCAATCGAAACATAAACTTCCTCTTATTTTCCCTTTGAGTGGGTGCATGGTGGATGCAGTACTAATTAGACAAAAAGAAAGATAATTGGTTTTATTTGGAAAGGGTTATTTTTTATTTTTTAAAAACAGAGTTGATTTCTGTGTCTAACAAACAATAATACATGGAAAATGCTAGGTACATCATCAGTGTACCTAACATTTGCACCGTTAGGTGCGTTTTTATTTTATTTATTTATTTATTGTAAATGCTAAAAAATGTATTGAATTGATTTTTTTTTTCTTGTTTTCTTTTATTAAATATTAAAAAATATTTATTAATATTAAAAAAAAAATCATTCGGTAGATATTCGGTCTCCATAGCATGACCCATGATATATATATATATATATATATCATTTAGCTAATTTATATCATTTAGGACTTATTCCATTGATTTTTTCCGAATTGTACAAATAGTATGTTCGACTTAAGAAAATTGAAGAAATATTTTTTATTTTTTTATATACATTGTTTATTGGATTTTTGGATTTACTAAAATTAGTTTTAGTCTAAATTCTGAAAATGTTATATTTAATGTTCATTGAAAATTTATACAAATAACAATAAATATATTTGTCACTTTAAATATTTAAATAATTACATGTGTATATTTTCCCTCTATTTTAAATTTTATAATTCAGATAAAAATTTATATAAAAAAAACCATAAGATAAAACATATTATATGTTTTCTTGAATTAGTATTGTTACTCTGCCACCCCAATTATATAGCTTATTTTGTCCAGTTGATGTGTCGTGTTGGTGGTACGTGACTTCTTAAACAAGCATTGAACTCCAAGTCTGGTTTAAGTGATATTAATAATGCTTTTATTGTATTGATTCCTAAGAGAAGAATCCCAACCTGATTCATAATTCATACCAATAAGCATTTGTAATGTCTCCTAAAATAATCTCCAAAGTTCTTGCAAACAGGCTAAAATAGATTCTTCTTTCACTGATTTTTCACTCTCAAAGTGCTTTTGTACTAGAGAGATTGATTTCTAATAACATTATTGTAGCCTATGAAACAATACACTCAATGCATCATAAGATGAGGGGCAAGAAGGAAGGTTACATGGCCTTAAAATTACATGGAGTTTTTTGGAGGCTATCATGAAGAAAATGGGTTTTGAAACAAATTGGATTAAATTAATCATGCAATGTGTTGCAATAGTGAAGTACTCTATCTTACTCAATGGAAACCCTCAACAAGAATTCTATCATTCTAGAGGATTAAGACAAGGGAACCTCAATTCCCCTTATCTCTTTCTCTTATGCATTGAAATTCTTGGAAACTGTCTAGACAAAGCTGAGGGAAAAGGTCACATTTACGGTTTCCCATTTGCCCAAGGTTCTCTATTTATTAATCATCTCTTCTTTGTAGATGATAGTTTATTATTTTGCGAGGCAAATGTGTTGGAAGTATGCAAGCTATTCAGAATTCTCAATCAGTATGAATTAGCTTCAGGTCAAAGGTTAAATTTGGATAAAACATATGTTTTTTTTCCAGCAACAATACTGACCATGAAGTCAAGGAAGCCATCCTGAGATATATTGGATTACAAGAAGCCAGGAACTATGAAAGATACTTGGGATTACCCTCCTATGTTGGCAAGAACAAGATGGCTGTTTTCAGATCAATTCTCGATAGCATTATAAGCAAAATGAACCCCTAGACTAACAAGTTTCTTTCACGGGCAGGAAATGAAGTTCTCCTCAAATCAGTTGTGCAACTAGTGCCAACCTATTGCATGAGCATCTTTAAACTTCTTAAGCTAATTTTGAATGCAATAAACAAGTTGATGCAACATTATTGGTGGGGAGGAAGTGCTGATAGATCCAAAACACATTGGTTATCAAGGAAACAACTTGGTCAATCAAAGAAGGAATGAGGGCTCGAGTATAGAGATTTTGAAAATTTTAATTTAGCCCTCCTTGCCAAGCAATGCTGGAGAATTTTTCAATAATCTCAATCCCTTACTTTTTGAGTGCTCAAGGCAAAGTATTTTCACAGATCTAATTTCTTTAGGAGCAAAGTGGGAAGCAATCCATCTTATCTATGAAGAAGTTTATTGGAAACTAAACGAGTGCTAGAGGAATGACTAATCTGGAACATAGGAAATGGTGAATCAATAAATGTGTGGCAAGACAAATGGTTGCTAAAACCATCCTCATTTAAAGTCCAATAAGCTCGAAAAGAATTAGAACGTGGTGATCTAGTAAGCAGCTTGATTGATAAACAAAATAATTCTTGGAAACATGTCCTGGTGTTTGAGAATTTTGATCTGACTAAAGTCGAGATGATATGTAAAATACCAATTAGCATGACTAATGCACTAGATAGATTGATATGAAGGAACTCAAACAATGGCCAATTCTCCCTCAAAAGTGCCTATGCATTACTAAATGAAATGAATCAAGGTGCCAAAGTTCAAGTTTGTCCTCCCAGTAGAATTTTTTTTCAACACTTTGAAAAATTAATGTTACAAATGCTTATAAGATGCTCCTCTAGCGAGCATGTCACGACTCTCTTCTCACGAAATATAACATTTTCAAAAGGAAAATAGTGGACTCACCTCTTTGTCCAATCTGCATAGTTGAACAAGAAAATGTGATTCATGCCCGATGGCCTTGTAGTGTAGTACATGATATATGGAGTAGTTGTGCCAAGAATCTACAAAAGAAACAGGTTTCTCAATACTTCTTTCGAGATCTACTGTAGTAGCTATTTTCTACACAAGTTGAGGATTCAATAACTGAATTTGCTACAGTTATTTATCAAACTTGGAAAAGGAGAAACATATGGGTTTTTGAACAGAAGTTCTGGTCTTTTGAGCTAGTTATTTGACAGGTTAATATGGAAAGAAGAGCATTCCAAGAAGCAAACCAAAAACTGCCTCAATCATGAGATTCAACCAGAGCTACCACCTTCCAATTGCAAACTCCTCTAGAAAATTGGTTTAAAACCAATTGGGATGCGGCAGTTGATAAAACAACTTGTAGAATTGAAATAAGGGTTGTTATCCGAAATTTGCAGGTCAGATTGTAGCAACTTTGAGATCCTAACGTGATTGCTTTCCAAATCCTAAACTTGCTGAGTCCATAACAGCTCTCAAAGTAGTTTTGTTCTGCAAAAATATTGGCTTGACACAAGTAATCTTGGAAGGTGATGCGCAACAATTAATGGTGAAGACACGGGTTGAAATTTTGTTGACATGATCATACAAGATATTAGGAATCTGCTTCAATAATGGCCTCAGTGGTTTGTTAAATATGTGTCTAGAGATTGTAATAGTGTAGCTCATAATCTTGCAAATGATGGTTTAAATCTCTCTAAGGAAAGCATTACTCTTGAGGGATTCCCCTATTGTATTCATCCTATGAGATTATAAATGAATGAATTATTCTTCCATTCAAAAACAAAATGATGTCAGAAAAAAAAAAAAAGGAAAATCAAAATCTTTAAGTTTCCTTTATTCTTTTTTTTTTTAATAAGTCATGTGACATCACATAGTGGTGGGATGCCAATAGGACAAAGTGAGCTAGTGTATAACTAAGATGAGATAATAGCATTTCTTTTATAGACTAGCGATTACACCATGATTAAGGAAGATTCCAAAAGTATTGCATCATTCTTTCAATTTTTCCCCGACTTATAAGTATAAGTCGAATTTATAAGGTAAAAAAAAAGAGTCTAATTTATAAGCAAAACCTGTCACGCTTACTTTACATGTTGGCATAATGTGGGCTTCTAACCTATTTCATTTTTGCTTCGTCTTCTAAATGTAAGTTTACCAAAAATGCTAAGAACAAACGGGAGCTACAAACGTTGCACAAATGTTGGCTAATATGGCACACTAAAAAAAATGCACCGTTTTACATTTATCTCTAAATTCTTCTTTCTTTGCATATTGCATAACTCAAAAGCTATGAGAGACAACTGCGTCAGAGAGAGCCATTGAGACTTGCGCCAAAAAGAGAGAAGGGAAGATCTTGAACAAATTTGATCACCGTTTTCCCACTGAATCAACAGTGATCGAGAAGATTTCAAAGATTCTAATGGTAGCCATGACTTCACCTCCTGTGTATGAATAAAGTAATCAACTTGAATTGAAACACTTTTTCGACTCTTTGATCTCAGCCCAAGCACCATTGTAATTCATTGGCGTAGGATAGAGGAATGATTCTTTCCACATGTCCTCGCCATGATTCTATTTAAGCATCAAAACAATGTCGTTTGAGCAATTATCCACCCAAATGAAATACAATTTTCTGTTTGGTTGTTGCGAAAACGAACGAAAATGAGTGAAAACTCGAAGCTTTTTTCCTATAATATTTTATTAGCTACACACGGTTGGATTTGATGGTCTGTAAAATTTGTGCAATGCTTTGTTTGGTGTGAGGAAATGAGGAAAGTAGGGGAATAAATAAATCTTTCTCCTCAACACTTTTTTTTTACCTACATGAGGTTGATTTGGAGTTTTGAGCTTGTAAAATAGCTGCAACTGTCTGTATGGAAGTTGAGAAAATGGAGAAAAATAAGATATGAGGAATCAAATAACTGGAAAACTTTTGACGCCGGACAGAATAGTGATTATTCTGCAGGCTAGTTTCAACAGATGATTCACAGAGAAGAACACAAGAAAATTGCCCAAAGCGCAGAGAATCCGTCCTTGAGGTTCAACTGAATATTATGGAAATCAAGTAATGTCGAAAATCAGTCCACAAGCCGAACTGTATAGCCAAAAATCGTTTCTATCCAAATTTTAACAAAAATGGCAAAATCCCGAAAATCACGTCAAATTGAAATTCAAATTAAAATAAGCAATCTATGAAAAATTCTGCTCAAATCGGGTTTAAAATCACTTCCTAACTGACAAACGAAATATTATCAAAAATAATAAAAAATAACTAAAAATAATGATTCGGAAGGGAAAACAGTGGAATTTGAGGTCGAAAAAAAGGCACATGGAGCCATGGTCGATGTAGACAGCATACGCATCGAAAAGATCTTTCCGAATTGGGATTTTATGCACGATTCTGACATCCGTAGCTAAAGTTATGGCCAAAAGACTTAAACGCACCCAAAACTCCTCCAATTAGAAAGAGATCACGATCATTTCTGGCTTTTATGCTGATCTACCATTTCATGGTACCTCAGCGCCATCAACGTACAATCAGACAGCTCAGTATCATCTGTTTCAGATCTCCCTGCATCAACTTTGTATTATTTTAGAAGAAGAAGAAGAAGAAGAAGAAAAGCTATAGTTTGCATTGCATAACAGGGCGTGATTTTGAGCGTTGTTGTCTGAAGATTTGTTTATGATTTGTGGTACTTGTCATGGGAGTATTTAGGACAAATGTAAAATGGCGTGTATGTGCCACATTTGTCGGCGTTTGCATGGCATCTATAGCTCCCATTTGTCCCTAACATTTTTAGTAAGTTAATTGGTTTGAATAAAAAAATCGCAAAAGCTTCATCCAGATGAGAGCGATAAGTATATTCTAGAATTTTGATTTTCAATCCAATTTTGAGGTATAGATTTTTTGGACTAGATCGGATCAACCAAAGCATATATACAGTTAAAATATATATATAAATATATATATATATATATATATATATTATATAGCAGTTATATAAATTAATCACGTAATTTTTATCTAACCTTTCATTATTGACCTTATAATCATGTACACAATAGATTAATATAAAGTTTGGATGACATAACAGTTTTCGGTTTTCGGTTTTGTTTTTTATAATTTTATTTTTTGTTTTTAACTTTATTATGATGATTACTAATTCTCATAGATGGATATGGATAATTTTGATAATTTTCTCATATTTTTTAAAATATTTTTGAAGTACAAAATGTGGAAATAAGTTAAATAGTGATAATAACAAAGGTAAAAATTGTGGATTTTTTGTTATTTAGTAGCAGTCCCCATCAGTGGATGGATTAGTTTATAATGATTAAGTTTATTTAAAATTCTCTGTTATTTGACTTCTTCCCTTCGAGCATTCGCTAACTTAGACAGATGGAAGCTAATAAAAGTGAACAAAAGTGAGCGTAGAAATTAATATTCAAGCTTTATTTTGTTTTCATCAATAATAAAGTCACAAATAACATGAGTGCGGGGGAAAAACTAAAAAGTGATAATTATTTCTTTTCATTAATATATATAAGAAGACAAAAGAAAAATAAAAAAAGTATGATGTTAAGTAGGGAATTGGGATCTGTATTAATAAAGCTAGTTGTTAAAGAACAAGGGAAACCTGAATACTGTTTATTTCAATGAGAGAATGATCATTGAGGGATTTTTCTAATATCTCATCTACTGATCAGATATATAGGCATGAATCATGATGGTCTCTTGCTAGCTAGCTTGTCTTTCAATATGTTCTATTTCTTTTTTAAATTTAAATGATTTTGTTAGAATACTTTTTTGTAAATATAAAAAATTTCGAGGTAAAAAAAGGTGCCAAAAAACGAAGAAATAATGCGTAATTTGAATGGAATGAGAACTTAATTAGACATATAATTAAAGGAAAACTAGCTAGCTGGAAGACTGTTCTTACAATTTTCACTTTGTTATTCTTTGTTTTTTGAGAATTATTGCAACGGTTTCATTCTTAAGCATGTTTATTACAAAATTAGTACGTATGTTACAATTATTGTTTTTTATGATCTGTATGTTATGTACTCTCATGAAAGTGTAACATCATATTCTGTTACGTACACAACATTGAACATTAGTCTGCTCAAGAGCCAAGACGTACAATATTGATGATGTTCAACAAAAAGTTTTAGGCATGATTTATTTTCAGATATGATAAGAAGAAATAAAAATTAAAAATATATATATATTATTATAATATTCTTGTCTTTTTTGAACACATCACATCAAACACAAATAATTAACTTGAGAGAATTTATCCAATGCAATGTGCTCATATTATATATATATATATATATATATGTTTGTATAGTTCTCATGATCGAGAAAGTGGATAAGGCAATGCAAGTAGTGGTACTACAAGAAAATTACAAATAGTCTATTTTAATCGTTATTCATCTATTTTAGTCGCAAATTTTTGGTCATTAATATCTATTTTTCTTATAGTGTGGTATGGAGGTAATAAATTTGTATATTATTAACATCGTCTTGACAAATTTTTTTGCCCTTATAACTTATATTATATAGTGGGTCCATATATATATGGCATGGAATTTTCGTGACTTATCTTGTAAATGTGATCCCATGCATTTTGTAGAATAATTACTGCAAAAAAATTACTTATTTGCTTTTCTTTATTAGTCTTAAATAGTTTATTTTAATCGCTAATAATCTTTTTCATCGTAAATATTTGGTCACTATTATTCATTTTTCTTTTATTGAATTTAAGAGTAATGTTAGGAATAAATGTCAACTAATATGGCATGATAAATAAAACGCATCGTTTTCATTTTTTTTAGTTTCAGATCTATTTCTTCAATTCTCAACTCATAGATATTGTAAAATATACATCAGGCACCAAACACCACAGGTTATTAATTGGCATTTATCTCTAACATTTTTTATAATTCAATACATGACAAGATACTAAAGAATATGTACTTATATATGTAGAGATCGAGATAGTGAGAGAAGAATATAAGCAAAAGAAGGAAAGGACAAGAGGGAAGTGTTTGTAAGCATTTGTTTTATAGGAGGACGTGGGATCATGAAGCCAAAGAGGAAGAACTATTAATCTAAAAGGAAGGCCGATAATTAAAGGTGGGGGATATATATGCTAGAAAAGACATAGCCTCCCCGACAAAGATTTTGGCAGGACAGCAAGCTGGCATATATGTTATTCTTGTAATTCCCCTAATTATTAATATCTCCGAAAAAACACACACATACATATATGCATAATATATATATATATATAATATATATATATATATATATAGGTTATGTTTCTCAGCAACTATATATGTAAAAATAGTACTGCTGATCAGGCGGCCAGCACAAGATTTTAGGGTTTGTTTGTAACGTCAAAATGTGATTCAAGAGAATATGTAATGTGGTGCATGAAATAATAAATTATAGCACGAGAATGTTTATGTTGATCTTGTTATATAAACGTTATATAAACTTTTCATGTTTAATTTACTAGTGTGTGTATATATTATATGCATGCATGGTAATTGATGAATCATGGAATCGAAGACTAGATAAAAAAAATTAAAAAAAAAAAAGGAAATTTAACTATACTATCAAAATGCTAGGTAGGGAATTTTAGAGGGCTAAGTACTTCTGCATAATTAAACAAGTTCATCGTGTATGTTAATTAATCAGACCAATAATTTAGTACGTTCGCTGATCATATGAATTAAGAGTAGCTAGCTACATCGGATGTAGCAGGCCGAGTATTTTGTCCAAGGAGTTGTGCTACATCTCCCGAAGATGTAGCACGAGTTTGTACCCATTATAGCAATTTTTTTTTTAAAGTTTTTTAGAATTCATTTTTTTCATTTTTTTAAATATTTTTTAAAATTAAAAAAAAAAAACTCACATCATCATTAAAAAACAATTCCTTAATCATTAAGTAAAAAAAATTAATATATATATTATCATTCGGTACATATTTTCGGTGGATTTCATTCGGTTGAAAAAGCATTTCCATTTGTCCGAGAATGCAAGATTTTTTAAGTCATTTTTTTTTTCATTCATTTTTTAATATTCTTAAATATTTTTTTTAAAAAAGAAAAAATTTACAACATTATTAAAAAATTCTTTCTTAATCATTAAATAAAAAAAGTTAAAAATATATATTTTTTTGTCGGGAGAAATTATAGGCCGGAAAAATTCTAGAGAGATTCAGCATTTTTCATGAATTAATTGATACGAGATATATGGCTATAAGAATGGATCAATCTGATGGTCGATATAGGCTCAAGTAGTTGTGAGGAACAAATATTATTGCTGAGAAGTTAGTATTTATGAGATTGATCAGTTTGCACCAAAATTTTTGTTTAGTTTGTTTTTATTTACTGTTTACAAAAGACAGATATTATTCCATTTTCTCATATATTATTGGCTTGGATTTTTTATATAAATTAAGTACTCCAAAATGTCGGTTATTACAATATTACTAGTCTTCCGTTACAAGTGAGAACTAGTTTTGATAAATTCCGATACTCACGTTGATGATGATCCTTTAATTAATTAAAATAGAAAAAACAGTGAGCAAATTCCCTAGCTGTTGATCATGGTGCTTATTATTAACGTGTCATATGTGGAGGTTAGGTGTTGATCAAGTAGATCATGTCGAGTAATTTATAGTATATATATGCCCCATTTGGATGCATGAAATATTTCATTTCATTTCATCTTATCTTATCATTACAATTTTTTAAATTTTCACTAAAAATATAATAAATAATTCAAATTTTTTAAATTTTAAAATAATAATAAATAAAAATAATATTCTAATAATATTTTATTCAACTTTTAATTTTCATCTCAATTTATGATTTCATCTCAACTTACTACCCAAACAACAATATATACTTTAGTCTAGTTTCTTTTCCACTATTAATATTAATATTGAGTTTATGTTTAATTCTCCTAATCTTATGAATGTGATATTTTCTTCCCTTCAAATGGGAATTGCATGTGTGATCTAACTAACTCGAGTTTTGTAATTAATTAATTTCCGGTTTCCTTAATTATGAGGGAATAGCTTTTAAGATTGTTCATCCTCGAGTGGGGGATCAGTTGCCTGATTTATGCATTAATGGAATTAAGTCCCTAATATATACTTGTATAAAAAAAAAATCATATGAAGCCAAAACATTATGGACTTCCAACAATATTATTTTTGATGGGGCGCTCTAGCTATAGTACGATCGATAAAAATTGAAGGGTCATGCCCACAATTTACATAGGATCCAAAGCTATTTTCATACATATAATTCTTGGAAGCTCATGTGATCATAATTCCGATCCCTTATAGAGTACCCAATGGCTATTGGCCCTAGGGACCTCCAAACCCTAGATTTTGACCCCTTGAAAAGTGTGTGTGGTATGTAGGGATCTCCTGATCTCCTCTAATATGCCTATAAATGATCTCACGGATCATTATCCTTCCATTTACAAAGCTTTTATCAGCTTATAATTAAACCTTTAAGTACAGCAAATTAATTACTAACATGAACGTACGTTTAGAATGGATATTTTTAATATAATATAAAGAATTAAATTAATATTTTTTTATAAATTTAAAGTTTAAACAAAATAATAATTTAATATGATATTAAAATAAAAATTCTAAGTTTAAATCTCTATATAACTAAATATTTTATATGTTAAATCTATTCTAAGAGCACTCCCAATGGAGCCTCTATTTTTTATTTTAAAATACATAATTAAAATTTACTTTTTCTATTTTATCTACTCACTTTTACAATATGTCATCTATCAGCTAATCTATTTTATCTCTATATTATCTAAATATTCTTATTTTGTTTATTTTCATTCATTTAAATTTTCAACTTGCGTCAGCTTTGTCTTTGTTTTCCCATTTTCTCTCAAGCACAACGTTTCAAAGCCTAGCTTAAAGGCGCTGTCTTCCCCGTTCTACATCACCAAACCCTAGCTCCGACGGTGACTAAAATGAAGACGAAAGCTCCTTGCGCAGAATCTTCGTCCTCGAAAACGTCTTCTCTGACATCGATTCCAAAACTTTGAGCAGCCATCAAACATCTTCTTCCCGCTATGAGCAGCCATCGAACCTTTATAACTGCTGCAATTTTAGGGTGTTTGGAGAGAGAACGAAAGAAATAATAAAATAAATTTACATTGAGTTACAGGATCTCGATTGCTACATGTAGTGGGATCTCTATAGCAAAATGTTTTTTGGCTAGGGTTTGCATGCTTCATTGGAGCTGAATTTGACATTTTCAAGCTTTTATTTTAAATGAAAAGGTATTTTAGACAGTCCATTGAGACTACTGATCTAAGAGTTGGTCTGATCCACACGTATGTAAGGACTAGAGACTGTACTTAACATATAATATAAATAATTAAATTTAGGTTTTTCTTTTTGAACTTGCTAGTAAAAGTATGTTAAAAAAAGTTTAAAGCACTACCATCTTGATTAATTGCTAAAAGTGTTTAGTGAGTTGGGTGGAAACTTGAAAGATCAGCCTATTGTACTCATCCCTCAAACATCAAGAAAAGATCTCATTTGAACCTTGGCCTTTCCTACTTTTACAAACATGATCTAGTTAATTCTCTCTCTCTCTCTCTCTCTCTCTCTCTCTCTCTCCCTCTATATATATATATATGATCATGACTAACTAGAACACAAAATTAACGATCAGTGAGGTCTATTGAACTATATATCTATGGAACAAGATCATGCTTGAAATTGAACCTTATCCATAATGTGAAAAGTAAATAGAATGGGATTTTCATTTTCAACTACAATTTTATAGAGATAAAATACTCATGATGATCTCTATGATGAAACTAGCTAATTTTATAAACAATATCAATGCTCTATCGTACACTATCAATTACTTATTGATGCAGGAGAATCCGAATTAGATGATGCTGAATTGTCAAATTACACGTTGATGGCGTTGAGATTCCATGAGTTGGCAGATTAGCACAAAAACGATAAATGATCATGATATTTTCCTATCTAGGACAGTTTTGGATGCGCTTCAATATTTTGGCCATAACTTTAGTTACGGGTATTAAGATCGCGCATAAGACCCCAATTCGAAAAAATCTTTTTGGCGCGCACGTCGTGGCCACCTAGCTATGCTCGGTGTGCATCATTTTCGATCTCAAATTTCACTATTTTTCCTTTTGAATCATTATTTTTAGTTACTTTTTGCTATTTTTGGTAATATTTCGTTTGTCATTTAAGAAGTGATTCTAAACCTCAGGCCAGATTTTTTGCAAATCACTTATTTTATTCTGTATTTGATTTGGACATGATAATCGAGATTTTGCTAATTTTGGTAAAATTTTGATACAGACGATTTTTGGCTATATAATTCGGCTTGTAGATTGATTTTCAACATTGCTTGATTTGATAATATTCAGTTAGATTTTAGAGACGTTTTCTCTGAGTTTTGGACAAATTTTTTGTGTTATTCCCTGTAAATTATCTGTTAAAACTAACATACAGAATAATAATTATTCTATCAAAAAGAAAAAAAGAATGCATTAATTATGTAAACAAACATATATAACATGCATGGATAGATTAAGTTACAAATTTCTTTGTCTAGTTTGTTCATGTTTTAGCTATATATATATATATATGTTGCATCAATGGATTAAGAATTTGCTACTACGTGCGCTTGATATAAAGGAAAATTTGTACACTCACAGTCACTTTAGTAAGACCCATAATTTTGTTTTTAATTAATGGGAATTGCTACCATCTTTCTGTCCCACTTTGAGATAAAGCAAAAGCAGAGAAAAAGCAAGAAAGAAAAGAAAAACACTTAAAATTAGTAAAGGAGGAAGGAAAAAGGAAAAGTAATAAACAAACAAGGAAAAGAAAGGTAGCAAAGACAAAAGGTTCTCAAACTCCATTATTAGTCAAAACTCTCTCTTGCACATGAGGAGTACTTGGGTTCCTCGATCTACTTAATCCTAAGTAAAAGGGTCCGATCTCAAAGCTTCTACGAATACTTGTTTGGGAGCTTCAAATAAGAAGAAAAAGGAAAGGGAAAGGGAAATTTTCTCATAAGGCATGAATAGAGGTGTTTTGCAGAGCTCACCGGTGCAACAAATGATGGCCGGAAACCCTAACTGGTGGAATATCAATGGCTTGCGACCACCGACACAGCCATCTTCTCCTTTCTTGCCTACTCCTGCAATTTTTTTACCTCAAGAGGCACCCACTTCTTCTTCTTCTTCTTCTTCTTCTTCTTCTTCAGTACTTCACATTCATTCTTGGCATGATAGCCAGGATCAGCTTCCAGAGTCTTGGAGCCAACTACTCTTGTAATCGTCTCATAGCTGTCTCTCTTATCATACGTACATCCATGGCTGAATGATTCAATATTTTATAATTTTCCTTTCTCTGTGCATAATATGCGCAATATATATGGATCATTAATCATCCTCCTATTTCTGTTAAACTTTTAAAGTACTTATAATACGAATTATGGTACATGGGTTTGATTTTGTCTCTCTGATCTCTCTCCAACATAATATGGATAGTGATAATTAATTTAATTAATTAGTTGGGATCGTGATGCATGTGGTTTTTCTTTTAGGGGGGGATTAGTTGGTGAAGAAGATAAGCTTAGCATGAGCCTGTTTCAACCTAAGAGCTTAATGGAGAATTGGGAGGACCCAGTTCTATGTCAAGCTTCAAAGGCTTCTGCTGTGAATTATGCTAAGAAAGAACATCCCGCAAGCAGCTATATGTATGGAAATGGAAGTCATGATCAGGAATTTGAAGAAGCAAAACCTAACTGGTCTCAAGTGATGCCTGCAGATTCATCTCCAAAGTCTTGCCTGACAAGTTTCAGCAGTAAAAATATGTTGGATTTTTCTAGCAATTACAACAGATCGAAACATGGGAGGCTCCCACCACCCGATCGATCATCTTCTGAGGTAAGAGAAGATATATAGAGACTGAGATCGATGATCAGTCTTTCAATTTTTGATTTTTTTTTCTAGGGTTTAAAGATCAACAACTTTTTTGAAACGATAGTTTTTTTTTTTTTTTTTGGGGGGGGGGGGGGGGGGTAATTCCTTATATAAACTTCCATTTAGGCCATTCATTTATATTAATTTTTTTACTTGAATAAATTATCCACAGAACAGTGCAAATATTGACAATTGGTTTAGCTCCCCCCCCCCCAACAAAAAAAAAAACCAAAATAATTCTTTTCCCACAGAATTTCTTACAATTATTCTAATTTTTAATTTTTTTGAAAGTTTTTGCATCCATTTATTTTTAAATTTCCTGCCATAACCCCTCAAATGATTTACTAGCTATATATCATGTTCACCAATGCAAACCAATGAGGTTTCTTTCTTCTTTCCTTTAAAGGGTAACATGAGCACTGCAACTGGTGGGGCACTCAAGAAAGCTAGGATTCAACCTTCTTCAATCCAAACTACCTTCAAGGTAATTTATACAACTCAAAATACCAACACCCACCCCCTCCCTCCCCCGGTCTCTGATGTCTCTCTCTCTCTCTCTCACCAGCCAACACATGTACGTACATGCATACACAACAAGCACGTACAGTCAAACATCTGTACTGGGTGGCAACTGATCATGTTGTCTTTCTTCATTGTCACTATATATCTGTTTCTCTCCAACTTATTATCCATCAAAAGGAAAAATCAATCTTTCAACTAAATAAATAAATCGCAGTCATGCCTCATGCGCGCATGATCTTCTCTTGATCTGTCATATATTTTATCAGGTGAGGAAGGAGAAATTAGGTGACAGAATAACAGCTCTCCACCAGCTGGTATCTCCATTCGGAAAGGTAAGCCCTAAACTAGCCAAATAATTAAGATGCCTCAAAATTAAATTTGGCAAAAAAAAAAAAAAATTATGGAATAATTTACGCTCTTCACGGGGAAGTCCATAAAGACTAGCTAGAGAGACATTATTTCGGTTGGTATCCTGGGTGAATACAGCATTTTCCTTCGGTTTATTATCTTCCTGTCTCCATCTTTTTCTCAAATCACTAGACTAGGGTTTTCTCTTTATTTCTTTCTAGGTAAGTGGATTGTTCAAAACTTAACATCAAAATATTAAATATATGTTTTGGGTGTTTATTGAATTAAGAATTTTTACCTATGTGATCAATATTATTATATTCTGTATAAAAAAGACATGGAAATATGACTTTGGACTGTTGTGGTGTGTTCTACTTTTTTCTCCTTTTGCAGACTGACACAGCCTCTGTGTTGTTAGAAGCTCTTGGGTACATCAGATTCCTTCAGAGTCAAATTGAGGTGATGTTTCTTCTTAAACATTTATCATTTGTTTTTTGTAGACAACCTCGATCAGTGATGGGAAACTGCAAAAAGTTTCATTTATCAATGTTCTTCCCATATTCTTTAGTTACTGATTGAAGTTCTTAAATATACACTTTCTTTAATTTCCTCACCCTGGATGCAGGCCCTCAGCTTACCATACTTTGGTAGTGGATCAGGAAACATGAGGCAGCAACATTCTGTAAGATACTACTAATATATGAACCATTTCTCCCTTCCCAAAACAAGAACTCTCTCTCTTTCTCTCTCCGGCATGTGCACGAGTGTTTTTATGGTCAACAATGGGGCACAATTAATTAATGATTGTTATTTTCTTCTGCTTTAATCTTGTTAGGTTCAAGGAGAGAGGAATTGTATATTTCCTGAAGACCCTGGTCAGGTATGCTTTATTGGATCCATTCCCTCCTTAAAGGGGTGTTGGGAACTTGGATTAATTTGGAAAAGCTAATACTTTACTGTGCTTGCTAAACTAGAAAACCAAGAGCTTAAAAAAATAATTAAAGCCATCAGCTTTAGTACTTTACAGACTTCAATCCATATTATTTTATCTTGGAAATTTCAATTCCTGTAAATCCGACAGAAAGAATAACTATAGACAATTACTGATCATATTTCAAATTGATAATGCTTTTGAAATGGCTGTTCCCCTTCTTGACTAGCTGCTGAATGACAACTATATCAAGGGGAAAGAGGCACCTGAGCTGCAGGTAGTTCTTCAAGACTATATAGGAATATAATTCTTTCTTCTTAAAAAGAAGATATCCTGTGATCTTTGTTTCAATGGAAGCTGTTTTTCTTCTTTTCTGGGCGACCTAAAAAATGAAATGGAACTAATATGCTTTTTTTTTTTTTGCTGTTTCTTTCTTGTTTTCATTTGAAATCATTAGGATCTTCACAAAGAGCCAAAGAAAGATCTGAGAAGTAGAGGGTTGTGTCTGATTCCAGTGTCATGTACGCTCATGCAAGTTGGGAGAGACAATGGAGCAGATTATTGGGCTCCCGCTCTCGGGGGGGCTTCCAGTAGATCATCATCATCAGGGATTTGCAGCACACAAAGATGACTACTTCACAGAAAGGATATAACATCATTAGCAGTCACTCTGCTAAAATTTAAGGCTGATTGCTCATGATGCTATACAATCTTTGACTCTATAGAAATGTGCTGTAAATTATGTGGTTAGGATTATTTGTGAGTCATTAAATCAATTTATGCCAGTCACTCTTTATTTTTATTTTTTTTTATAACATGACCAATCTCTTTCTCTCTCTCTCTCTCTCTCTCTCTCTCTCTCTCTCTCTCTCTCTCTATTTATATATATATATATATATTCCTCCTAAAGCTGCCGCTACATCAATGGTTTCCTTTGTATATGAAGTGTTAGTAGTATGAGCATATTCTAGATTTCAACCAGTTAGTCGATCGAGTACTCAATGTTGTTGGGTACGAAAGCCCTGCGTGACAGAATATAATTCTTAAAACCATGTACGTGACATATAGATTGAGTACTCAATGCATTGCAATTAGCACGTGTCCGAAACAATTAAGTTGACGTATTTTCGTTAATTTCTAATATTGCAAATACCAGGTTGTACTAGCTAGTACTATTTGACACGCATGGAAGGTTCTCGTGAACCCATTTCGATTCTTGCATTATGTTAATTAAATATTGGATTGGGCTTCTATGTCATAATATTCACAAAGTTTCAAGATTGTCAAAGTTTGATACGCAAGCATGCTCCAATTGTTAAATACCCTGCAGTGGCTCCTTTAAATCGTTAATGTAAATTAGTAATTTGGCACCGACCAATTCCGGGTTATGTTAAGTTAAATACAGATGGCAGGCAATCTGAGCTCTTCGGATATTGGCGGTATCATTAGAGATTATCAATGACATTTCATTCATGCTTTTGCTTCACATGTGGGTATTGCCTCTAATAATAAATTAGTTGAATTGTTAGCTCTCTTTCAGGATTCCAAGGCTTGTAAATCACTGCGTATTAATTTTGTGAAAATCGAACTTGAGTACTCTAGGAATGTAATATCATGGTGGAGTACAACTAGAAGACATGGAGTGTGGTATTTGAAAGACTTAATTATGGGAGGAAGTCACTAAGATTATAAATTCATTAAATTGCACTATGAATCATGTTTTCAGAAAAGGGAATAAGGTGGCTGACTGGCTAGCAAAACAAGGGGCAGGCAAGCACAAGTTTTACTTGACACTAATATTTTGAATATCGTACCGATAAGCGTACTGGTCAAGGCAGTACAAGTTCTACTTTACAATTGTTTAGATTTATTTTTAAAAACCCTATCTATAATTCTTTAAATAAGCAAATATTTCTTATGTTTATGGAAGAGATCGAAAGAGATGGAGGCTCTCCGAAATGCGAAAAAGATGACACTTTGGCCTCACAAATAATTACTTGCAATGAGAAAATCCCATCATAAAATGACAGTTTTATTCGCAATGAGTTTTTGCTTTCACGAGTACTGTTTTTAAATTTATACCATATATTATTACAAAAAACTGCTTATTCATTATTATTATTATTATTATTATTATTTGATGTTAAAATAACTATTTAGCATATTTTTTTTTAGAAGCGTACTTAATATTTGGTTCAAACTATATATATGCAACGAATTGTATATATAGGAAATGCAGCATAAGTATTCGATCTTGGGTTGTGAAAAGTAATTGGAAACTTCCATTTTCATGATTACGGGCCGGTCAATGTTTTTTAAGATAAATACATGATTCCATGAACCCTTTTTCTTTAAATAATTAACCTATTAAACTAGAATAGCCCGAGTTACTCAAATTTCGTCCAGGCAACTTAATTTATATATATATATATATATATATATATATATATATATATATACATCAAGCACTCAAAGTCTTAGAATTTCCATGTAAGAAAAAAGTTAGGGATCCCACTAGGAGCTCCCGCTCCCTTTTTTGTTTTAGGTTTTTTTTTTTTTTTTAACTTCATGATTAAGTAAGTATTCTTTAATAATGTTATCAATTTAAAAAAAAAAAAAAATTATTTTAAAATATTAAAAAAATCATATAAAAAAAGAAAAACTTAAATAACCAGCTAGCGGGATCCCGCAGCGGCATGCGTTGCATCCCACGTGAATGCAAAACCCCTCGCTCGCTTAATCTTTCCAAAAATCAGATCGTTAATTTTCTGAATTTATTCTGTCTTAATCCTTCTATTTTTCTGCTTGTCATTAGTACTTGATCTCCTAGGAAAAATACAGAGAAATCTTTTGTTTAATCTAGCATAAGAAGCGAGATTCTGATATGAAACAAAACGACGCGAGAAGGACTAGCAGTAGGTTTTTCCAACAGGCATTTCGAGAATCATTTCAAGGTACAGATATCAACTGCAGACCAAACATGTATCCATTACATGCGATCCCAATCGTGTCGTTCCATTCCGGCCATCAGATCATAAAGAACATATATATCATTAAGGCTGGATTTGGAAAGCAAATTTTTTTTAATATTTTTCAACATTTATTATTATTATTAATTATTATTTTTTACTAATTTAAATTACTATTTATTATTATTTATTATTATTTAATATTTTATTATTATTATTTATTATTATTAATACTTTCCAACACCGAAGGACAACCTAATTCTTAATTCTTTGCAAACGTGCTAGAGGCCGGAGTCAGGCCCAACCAATCCCACTTGGCGGGGGTTGGCACATCATGCAGTGGTACTAATCTAAGTGAAGTTTTCTGTGTTGTCTCTGTACGGGCCATCTCCATAATATTCACGTTTTCCTAGAAAAGGACAATTATTCGTTAGCGTATGTTGCCAGCTTTACATATCACATGCTAACTATGAAAGAAAAGAATCCAATTGAAAAACTGGTTTCAATATTACTTCAGTCTTAAGTATTGTCAAGTACTAATTTGACAGTTTACCTGCTTTTTATACTGTTTTTTGAATGAAAATGCAACCGTCGTGTTTAATAGTTTTTCACATACTATCATTTGCAATTAAATAAAAAAGAGGTTTGAAACTTCGAGAGAACTACCAATATTTAAGTTAACGAAGGAGACAGGATTTTTCTAGCAAATCATTAAGATAGATTCACAATGATACCTAGATCATATAAATAAAATTTATGACTTTTTTATTAATATGCAATAACTAGGCCTGTTCATCTCGATTGAGTTGTACCCAGCCCGATTTAAAATTTTAATATATTTCTTAATATTTTAATTTTTTTTTCAAAAAGATTAAAGAAAATTTTAAATTCACGTTCCGGATTTGGGAATCCGAAATCCGGATGAATACCCCTAACAATAACTATTTCATCCGTTATTTAAAATTCAGATTTTCAAATTATTAAGGCTTATCTTATTTTTAAACGAGTCGAGAGCACTTTCATGTTAAAATTTTCAAGCAGTCGATCGTTTCTCTAGTTCTAACCAAAATATGTTTAGAATGGGCTAGGCCTTAAATTAATTAAGTTATCGGATTATAGCCCAAGCCCATAATAGGACCCAACAGGCTCTTGGAAGAGGATTAAACCCCTTCTAGAAAGAATAAAGGTTAATAAATTTACAAATCAGTACAACTACAGACACAATATATATATATATATAGCAAACTTGATGTGAATATAATATATATGTACAATTTTTTGAGAGGTGTAATTTGATGCTACATATATAGATCATGATAAAAGGATGTTGGTTAAAATGATGATAATGGTATCTCTCTTATATTATATATATAATTTAATGGGGATATATTAAATATATTAAAATATAATTTTACAAAAGATTATAAAAATAATTGTATATCTATCATTACTCTTGAATGTATAATATATCTACACGTATATCACTTTCTTAATTCATTGACTTGCTAGCTAATTGATTGAACAAGGATTTCCGCACAAAGCTGGCCGTCATTATAAAGCAACACATGATGGCTGACCGTGGACCTGAAAATGGTACTACCATCGCATGGCGCAGGACTTAGCCCCGCTTGGATTCGGAGATGAGATGAGTTGAGATGAGTTTGGTTTATTTTTTAATATTATTATTATTTTGGGATTTGAAAAAGGTGTGTTGGAATTTGAAAAAGGTGTATTAGGATTTGAAAAATGTGTATTGGGATTTGAAAAAGGTGTATAGAAATTTGTGTTTTGTATAAAAAATTATAAAAATATAATGATGAAATGGAAGTGAGTTGAGATGAGCTCAACCCACTTCCGAATCCAAGCAGCCCCTTAATATAGTTTTAGACGGGGGTGAAATTAAGATTTGATGTTTGGAGGTGATTAATTTAGAATTTTTTTTTCGAATTAAGCTTGACAATGATCTTTTAAGTTGTCTAAATAGATTAAAGTAAATAATCTAAGTTGTCTAAAAGCCTAAACTTAATCAAACTAACTGTCTAATAATAAATTACTAAGTCTAATAATAAATTACTAATTCTAAAACTTAAAAATAAAAACCTAAAAGCAAAGCAGGCTTAAGAGATAAAAAAAAGGCTAAAATATGATTCTATAATAAGCTAAATAATAAAAAACTAATAAAAAACTTTAAATAAAATTATAATAAATTAAAAGCAGGCGTAACTTGTAAGAAGTTAAAAAATAAATTAATTAATTAAATTAAAACTGAAGCAAATTCTAGAACATGGCAATAAGCAAAATATAAAAGAAATAAAATATAACAATAACTTAAAGGTAAAGTTGAAAAATGAGAATGATAGAACCCGAGAGCACTGAGCAGGCGAGAGCAAGTTGTCTTCTGCCTTCGGAGATCCTAGCCCCAATGTTTGCAAATCGCCCAAGTTCCAACAATACGAAATTACCAAATAGGAAATCGCCCAACAACGTTTCGATTAAAATAGCTCAAGCTCGACAACAAGAACAAGTTTAAGAAGAAATAGCTCAAACTCAAAGGAAGAAAAAATAGGAGGTATAGTCTTTTGGCTCACAAAAGTTATTTGTTTTTTTATAGTTTGTAAAAATGATTTGTTAAGCGCTGGGCAAACTGGGCTGCAACGTTGTGCTTGTGTAGAAGCAATGGTCTCGTAGTCGGAATATCTAAAGGTCCAAGAGATGGAATTGCAGAAGATTTTCAAGGATTCAAAAAGAATCGGTCCATAGTACATGGAATGCTGCAATATCGTGAAAGTATTTTTTAGAAAAGCTGCAATGCACGCTAGCCATTTTGAGGTATTTTTTATATATTACAAAGGAAAGTTTTTATGGATATCTGAAGAGGAAGGAAAATTTCAGATTAGGAGAGATAATTTCAGTATTGGGAGGCTAAATAAGAAATTTTTTTTATAAGATATATATCAGAAAAATGGTAATATCCCATATAGTAACTCTATGGTCTTGTTTGTTTTGGGAGATGAGATTAAAAACTCAAAACACATCTCAAACTCATCATTACATTTTTTCAAATCTCCATACAAAATATAATAAAAAATTCAACTTTTTCAAATTCTAATACTACTTTTTCAAATCTCTATACAAAACTAATATTAAAAAAATATTTTACAACAATATTTTATTTCCTTTTTCACTTTTATCTCATCTAAAACAAATTAGGTCTTTTTTAAAAAAAAAAATTGGAAGGACGGTAGCCCACAAGACTAAACATAGTTCCGCCCTTGATCTTATAATAAAGGCAAGTTGCAACTCAAAGGTTAATCCGGCCCAATTAAGGTATTGGGTTGGGTTTTGTCGTAGGAAAACGCTACCTAGCATATCAAAGTTGACTGAATGTGTATTGACATTTATTTTTTTATTTTTTATTTTTTAGATTTTAAAATAAAAATAAAATCATTATAAAAATTTAGAAAAACTGGATATAAATTCGGTCATGTTTGGTATACTCAGTATCTAGCAGCACCCTGTTCTTTTTCAAATAAAAATTGAAGAGGCAAAAAACGAAAAAAAAAAATAAGGTTTTAGAATTAATTAATGATAATTATGACACCAGAGCCTAAGAAAAGGGAAAAAATTGAATTAATAAGTAATTATAACTTAAACCAAAGTAGCCACCCAATATTGGTAATGGTATTTTACACTAGTAATTAATTAAGGTATATGAATCTACATATTTTTATTGAAGCGTTAAAAGTGACGTACTATAAGCTGAACTTCATCCAATATTGTAAATTGGTACTTGCTTTTAGTTTCCATATTATAAACTAAGGTTTAGAATAAGATACAGATATTTGTATGACTTTGGGATTATAATATTTATAAGCGTTTTGCTTCACATAAGTCGGTATGTTAACACATGATATCACTTGTTACTGGACATATTTTCAACTTTAAAAAAAATTGAACCACCAATAATTCCTTAAAACCATTAATGTGAAATGTTTTCACATCATCAGTATTGTGTGTGAAAACAAAATATGAATAAATTATTTCTATTTATTATTTGCACGTGAATTATGATGTTAGAAAATTAATATATATAGAATACAATAGAAAATGAGATGGAGAAGAGAGGAGGAGGGAGAGAGGCTACATCTTAATTATTATAATTGTTGCCCAGTTGACTAACACAAGAGGGGGGTGAATTGGGTTATATTATAAAAATTAACACTTATTAATCAAATACACAATATAAAATATAAACAGAATATAAAGCAGTAAGAAATGTAAAGAGTAGGGTAAGAGAAAGCAAACTCAGTATTTTTACGAGGTTTAGCCCCACTGCCTACATCCTCGCCTCAAGCTACCCCTTGAGGATCCCGAATTCACTAATCAATCTCCTTTAGGTGGAGATAGAAACCTATTACACTTTTGAGCAGCACCGCTCCAAAGAATCCGTGTAGAACACCCTCTACACTTCCAATCACCTCACACTTGGTGATTTAACTATTCTCCGTGTAGAACACCTTCTACACACACAAGGGTTATACACACCCTCTTACAAATATAAGAGTTGATAGTGGGTAGACTATCAAAGTACACTCCTCAACGAGTGAGATAGAAACAATACAGCGCAACCTATATCTCTCTCAACAAGAACAAGAATTAAGGCTCAAAACTTTAGAAAAGAGAAAATAAGAGCTTTGAAGGAATGATGCAAAACTTAGCAATAGATGTGTAAGCTCTTGTTATGATTTTTGCAAAACTCAAGTGAGCTATTTATAGGCAAATAAGTCTTCAATTTTAAATTTGAAAAGATTCCCATATCAAAGACATCATCATTCACTTTTCAAAAATTTCAAACCTAATCTTTTTATATTTTGCATGTGACAAAAAGAGCACACTTTACTTTTCAAAAATTTCAAACCTAATATTTTACTTTTTACATATGACAAAAGGAGCACACTTTACTTTTCAAAATTTTCAAACAAAGACATCTACCTTTTGCATAAGTCAAGAAAAGCATACATCACTTTTGAAAATATTCAAATAAAACATGCACATGTGAAAGATGACAATCAATCATCTTTCAAAATTTTCAAATTTAATTTTCAAAATATTCATGCACATGTAGAAAATGTATTTTAATGCTTTATGATAAAATATTAATTTTGAGCCTTAATCCTAATTTCGAATTTTTAAGAGATTTACAACATTACTCTAAATGTGAAATTGTTCCCT
Organism: Platycarya longipes; assembly: GCA_036559045.1. Taxonomy (NCBI): domain Eukaryota; kingdom Viridiplantae; phylum Streptophyta; class Magnoliopsida; order Fagales; family Juglandaceae; genus Platycarya; species Platycarya longipes. The sequence goes on along the minus strand of CM071792.1, from coordinate 6,277,150 downwards.
TCTTGCTCATGCTTGGTTCCTTGATGTGCTGGATTCTATTGTGTGGACAACTTGAACTTGAGACTCCTTTATTCTTTGAATTCATTTGTTATCATCAAAATCTATGATAATCAAGTGTTATAATTCAATAAATAACATCTGTCCCTATTTATAAGTAAATGAAGTTAGAAAAAGAATGAAAATATATAAATAAATCAACTATACTCATTTTTTAAAAAAAATCAACTATACTAATCAATATTAATTGATTTAATTGATTTACAGAATAAACTAAATGCAATAGATCATAATAAGTCATATTTGAATTTGACTTGACCTTTAATTTTGAGAATTTGACTTGACCAATGTTTTAAGAATTTGACTTGACTAATTTGTGTGTCCCACATTGTTTATTAACTTAATCCTTCAAGAAAGAAAAAAATAATTAAGTTGTTGCTTAATTATAATGTTATCTTGAATTGAGATGAATGTATAAATTATGAATGATCTAATAGAACTTTTTCTCCTTTTCCTTTCTTTGGATCAGTGAATTTCACAATAAATGGATCAGCTTGGGCATCTTAGGCCTCATTTATTTTTGCAGATGATATGAGATGAATTGAAATAAAAGTTGAATAAAATAATATTAGAATATATTTTTTAATATTATTTTCATCTTGAAATTTAAAAAAATTGAATCGTTTATTTTATTTAGGCCTTACTTTTACACAATTTCTTAACTCATCTCATGTCATTTTATCTAATTATTATAACCTTTTCAAATTCTAAACCATAATTTTATGTATATATGTCATGTGTTGGCGTCTACTCCATAACAAATACAAAAAGTCAGCAAAATTAAAGCGCCAAACCGAAGAAAATGCGCAAGTCCTTAGAGTTTAAATCTTGTTTGTTTTGGGATGAGATTAAAAATTTTAAATATATCTTAAAATCATTATTACACTTTTTTTAATTTTTATATAAAATATAATAAAAAATTTAACTTTTTCAAATTCTCATACTAATTTTTTAAACCCCCATACAAAATTAATATTAAAAAAATATTTTACAACAATATTTTTTTATTTTATTATTTTTATCTTATTTCATCTCATTTTATTTTATCTCATCTCTGAAAACAAACAAGAATTTATGATTAGTACCATAAATCTGACAACAATGTCACATATATATAGTCGTGGAATGCTTAAACATCATACAATCTTTTTGGAAAAAATGTTTGTATGTCTAAACCTTTTTTTTTTTTTATGTAGACTTCATATTTATTATTATTTTTTAAATAATTATATAATAATTATATATTTTTATGATTGCAAATATTATTTATCAAATAGAGAAACTTTATTTCTAGTATGAGTGAGGGCCTGCAAATTGAATGCATGCATGCGTGATCCGATCTGCAGCTTCCACGATGCCAGGCTCCAATAATTTATATACGCGTCGTAAGTCTTATCTCCCAATCAGATGGACGGATACTATTCAATCTTCTTCCTTCAATTCCATCGTTATTACCAAGAAAATTATGCCAACTTTTGGCGGCTCTTCTTAGGTTTTGACTTTTTATATACATAATATCCCAGTTTTGACTTCTTTATAAAGGGGTTTATTTTTCACATCTCTCTCTGTAGCATTGAAAGGTTGATCAGATCTATCAGCTTTGGTGAGGTTTGTGCATGGGAACGATGGTGAGTCCATTTAGGATGAAGTTGCCTAGTTTTGTTATTGTATTAATGAATATTGTGGTTGTGGGGATTAGCATGAGCAAAGCCTATGGAGCAATTAGGAATGATATAAGGAAAAAGATTGAAAGAATAAACCAGAGGGGTCCATACTTGGGTATTGTGGTGCCTAACTCCTACGAGATGAATCCTCTTCTCAACTCTTCCAGCTTTGTGGTTGATGGCGAGTTTCCCTTCTTGGATTTTTCAGGTAAGTAATATTTTTTTGTAATATTATGGATCATGTTTCAAAGCATATCTACATAAAATATATGGGTGTACTCATTTGTCATTGGGAACTGGATCTAATATATAAAATGGGGGGGGTTATATATATCAATATGCTTGTTATCTTTTTATATGTCTTCAATTGATGTTTGCAAGGGTACTACATGGCCGTGGCCGGCCGGGAATCGTGGAAAATTATATGTTTGAAATTCAAGATAAATTGTTGTCATTTTATGTGAAGATGATGGGATCTTTTCATTAAAAAATGTTGCAAAAACATTTTGTCAGTTGTATTTATGTTTTTGTACATGAAATTATTTTTTTCTTTTATGTACATCATTTTGTTGGGGAATCCTATGGAAGCAAATACAAGAATTCTATTTAAAGAGACGATGGATGGATAAAAACGGATGAACAAGGAGAAAGGGAGTGTTTGGAAAATGAGATGAGTTGAAAAATCTGTTAATAGTAATGAAAAGATTTGTGAATAATAGTAAAATTATTTGAGTTAAAATATTTTATTAGATCTTGAAAAATGAGAGAGAGAAAATTGAATAAAACTATTATAAAATCAAAATATAATTTGAATATAATTTTTAATATTAATTTTGTTTTAGAATATGAAAAAATTGTATGATAATCTTCTGTGTTAAATAATTTTTTTTAGAGTTGGAATAAGTTGTAATTAGTAGATGAAAAGTTGAAGATTTAAAATTTAAAATTTTTTGTGTTTAAGTGATATTTAAAAAAGAAATTATGAAAAATGAGATGAGATAATTTGTATTCCGAAACAAGTCGGCCTATATCTCATGTGGTGGAATTGAGATTTTCCTTACTGAGAAAAAAGAAAGAAAGAACAATTAGGAAAAAAATATATGTCCCTTAATTTGGATTTAAATCGATTGACTCATTATATATGCATGATTTGTTCAAAGGAAGAAGGTTTCGATTTGGAAAGCTGGGAAATCAAAGTGTTATAGTTGCTATGACAGGATTGGGCATGGTATGTATATGTGAAGTACTCGAGCTTTTCATTTGTTGTAATGTTTTGAAAAATAATTTGAACAGTCTTATGGTACGTAAGATCCGCATAGTTGATTTGAAAAAAACAAAAAAATGGAACATACTTAGGACAGTACACTTGAAAAATCTAATTTTTCATAAAAGGCTCACTTTTTTTTCAAATTGACAATGTGGGACTTGGACATTCTAAGATTATATTTAACATTACTCTAAACCATCTATTGAATAATTAATTGGCCCTACATGCATTTCCTCTTTGAATAGCTTAATGCAGGAATAACCACACAATTACTGCTAAGTCTATTCGAAGTAAAAGGTATTGTGCATTATGGAATTGCTGGAAATGCAAACCCTGATCTCCAAATTGGAGATGTGACTATCCCCCAATATTGGGCTCATACAGGTCTTTGGAATTGGCAGATACTTACTTGAAAAATAATATTTCCAATCATAAAATGTGCAAGAGCTGCCCAATCATTTTAAAAAATAGTGAGTAAAAATACAACATCCAAATAAGAAAATAAACTTTTTATTAGTCTTTACTCTTTTTTAAAAGAATTGTGCGACGATTGTGCATTCCATGAATGTATGTAACATTACTTTTTTTTTTAAGAACAAATTCTCCATCTAAATCCAATCCAAATCATTAAAGAAAAAGATGTAAATGCAAGGGGTGGGCACCACCTCCCTCCATGCAACATATTCTACCTTCTAATTTTTATGGTTATAATTTATGCCTTGAGAGTAAATTAAATTAACAACTTTTCATTTTCTGTTCTGTGTTCTTTTTTCTTCTTTTTTTATCCCCCTTTTGAAATGTAATCAGAGAAATGGAGATGGGCCTAATGATGAGTTAGCCTTGGAACCTAGTGGAGACTACACAAGAAATATTGGTTACCTCAAATTTTCTGATTACAACAATGCAACTGAAAACGGGAAACCTATTGAGAATTTTCTTAACAATGTTTGGTATCAACCAGAAGAGATCTTCCCCATTTATGGAACTCCTGAAGTTAGGCAGCATGCCTTCTGGGTTCCTGTAGACAACCATTACTTCAGAGTTGCAAAGAAACTAGAGGTAAGAAAACACTCCCATGCAATCTCATTTCGAGATTTGAATAATTTAAAAGGAGAATGCTTTAGTCACAAATGAATTACACAAAAGTAAATCTACAAATTGATGTGACTTGATGTAATATGTCAGATCGTAAAGTTATTTTTATTATAAAGTAGATCTAACAGATGTTATGAAGTCACATTATAAGTTTTTAGGTTTTTCTTTATGTAATCTCTTTATATCTGTAGAAGTTCTCATCTTAAAATTCTCTACCCAAATAGTCATCTCATATTTTTACTCAAATTGTCTACAATTCAAGCAAAGAACTTCAGAAGATCTTTATTTCTCATTCTAATATCATAACTAACTAGTGTTTCATCCAAAAGTTGATAGATTACAACAATAACTTGTGGATTCATATTCTGTAAGCAGGGCTTGAAGTTGGGGAGTTGTGTCAACACAACTTGTCTGCCAAGAACAACAATGGTTGTGAGGGTCAAAAATGGAGTTAGTGCTAACGTTTTTGTGGACAATGGTGCCTATAGAACTTTCTTGAGTACCAAATTTAATGTGACTGCAATTGATATGGAGAGTGCTGCAATTGCTTTGGTATGTATTCAACAGAAGACACCTTTTATTGCAATCAGGGCTCTGTCTGACTTGGCTGGTGGGGGGTCTGATTTGTCCAATGAAGCCGACATCTTCTCTTTATTGGCTGCTCAAAATGCAGTTCATGCTGTAGTTGAATTCGTCACCCTATTGTTGTCATAGGTTTTTTTTTTTTTTTACTTCTTTTTTTTTGGTGAGAATGTCACATTCAGAACCTTCATTCGTGTTCCATTAATAATTGACTATAACAAAACTCTTTGATAATTTTTGCACAGCCATCCCCTCCTACCCGCGTAGCTTCAAATCTAAATAATTTCTTCCCTCTAAATAATTCAGAATCCAACAATATAAGTAAATGGTCTGGATTGGCTGCTACTCCACGAGTGACAATTGCTCTTGAAAAGAGTTGGCACCAGCTTAAATTCACCAAGAACCTGTCCAATCTCTCAACTATAATAAAATTTCATTTTTTTTATCACACCATGTAAACATTGGACCTTTAAATCTCATCTCTCTTAATGCACATCTATTTAACACCACTTTGAAATCATTCATTTGCTTCTCAAGTTATTTCTTCTTCCCACTTTTCATTCTGGTCTAATATTTTGTTGAGATGACCAAATACCAACCAAGCCTTCTCATCCATTCTACACAAAAATCAGATTAAATCCGAAGTTTTATATTTATAAGTAGTATTAGGATGACCATACACTCTCGTGAGATACCATTCTTGCTTACTAATAGCATCACTTCAATAAGGAAATCTATATGAAATTTAAAGCAGCTAAGCATATATAAACTAATATCTTTCTTCCACAATAGAGCAATACATGCACTTCTCCCATCAAAATCTATTGCTAAATAATTCATAAAGTTCAACTAATACTTATTGTTAATTTCGTGTTCCACACGTCTATAGGCCAAGTTTCAGCAACCTAAGTCTTTTAGATTGGGCGTACAAAAACAATATATAAGAAGATAGGAAAATAATGGCCTTTAAGATTAGGGAATCTCTGATATTTAAGTTAATAAATATATTTGGAGGCTTACGAATAATAAAAGTCTAGAGAGTTTCATCATATCTTGAAGACTATTATTTATACTTGCAGTCTTTGGGGGACAGATCATGTTGTCCTTGTGGCCTCGTTAGGATCCTTGCGACACCTAATGCAAGTTCTCATGGGGGCTTCTATTGGCTATGTTAGGCTCTCTTATCCTATCAACCATTATTGCTTGCTTTTGTTACGACAAGTGGCTTTATGGGTCAAATTAGACTTTCGGTCAGGTGATAAGTGAAGCCCACTACTTCTTGGGAGAGATGGGATGGGCCTTGGGTGAGAGAAAAATTCCTTTACACTTACATTTTTCAATGTCTCGAGCCATCAATTTTATTTCTTGTAAAAATAAAATATTGGGATCTTCTTCTTTGATATCGTCTTAAAGTGTTCGAATTATGTAGGATTTTCAAGCTCACGAGAATTTCGACTTTAGGTTTTCATTACTCCTGATTTGATTGGATACCAACCTTTTTGATATCTTTTTTTGGTCATCTATCTTCTTCCTCTACATTGGATTCTTTTTTGATAAATCTCTCATGTTATTCTTCAAGCTATAGGACCTCTCTTCTTTTTTTCTTGTTTGCAATATGGGGATGGGTTTGGTTGTAAAGCTTTTGGTGTATAGGCTTTAGGATATCTTTTTCACCATCGGCCCCCATGGGATCAATCTTCTGTAGTAATTTATTATTGGGCTTTTTTTAATGTACTCATATAGATGGTTAAGAGTTTTGACATTGATTACTTTAAAAGCTAAGAGCATTCTCAATCAAATTGTTAAAATAGCTACTTTTTAAAAAAAATTAACAAAAATCTCATAAAACATCTCTCCACCGGACTTTGTAAAATAGATTTATTAAACCTTTATGAACAATAGACTCGCTACATCTAGCGAGTCCTGTTCATCACTTCAAAAAAAATTCATTTGTTTTTATTTCTTTTTTAGTTGATTCTCAATGTGCTTTCACTTTATTTTAAATAAAAATATTTAGAATGAATAACAAAAATTAATTTAAATGATATAAAAAATAAATAAATTAATTGATAAATGACTTATTATAAAAATGAGTAGGTAAAATAAAAATAATATATTTTGATAATATATTTTAAAGAAAAATTTAAAAGACCCATTGTGAGTGCGCTAAGGCATCTTCAAAATTTAAAGAAATATTAATAAAATGATTTATATTGGTTTTTTCAATAAGTAAAAGTTCGAAATATGAGTTATAGTAATTTTAGATGAGAGAACCTTTCATCCGGATTGACATAAATTTAAATTTTACACGTAATCAATAAAATGTTGTCACGTAAGACACATTATAAAATAGAATTTTGCAAGTAAATTTTAACTAAGTTGCTTGAATGGTTAAGTAGTGTAAATAAAATTTTGTTGTGTGTCTTACGTAGCAAAATTTTATTGATTTGGTGTAAAATTTAGATTTGTGCCAATCCAGATATAAGGTTTTCTCATTTTAGATACATCTTCACATTTAAAAATATATTGTTCATCTTCAAATGGAATTTTATATTGTAAAAATTAATCCAACTGTTTGCTTTTCTCATTTCATTTTCTCATGTATATATATTTTCGGTGATATAGACGCAACCAGCCTTGTTTTGCCGTTTGCACCTATTTGAAAACTTTAATTGATTTGTCCCGTTGATGAGCATATGAAATTGCAAAATTTTTGTTCAGTTTGAGTTGTGCAGGTTGAAATTAGTTTTTGTATTGTTTTGAAATATGTGAAGGATAAAATATTATTATTAATTAATATATGATTAGTGTAATTATAAAATATGAAAAAATTAAAAATATTATTATTAAAAAAATGTTATATTATTATTTTAACTTATCCAAATCCCAATGTGAAATTATGGTTAGAAAAATTTTAAATTTAAATCTAATATTATTGCTTTGAAGTAGCAAACTGCTACATAATTATTCTGTAATCACGTTAGATTACAAATAAAATTATTCTTTTTTCCTTAATCTTAGGAGATCTTCTTTTCAGTTTTTTTTTTTTTTTTTACTTGAAGTGGAGGGTCAATTTAGAAAAGATGGAATAACCTAATTAAACTAACTAATATAGTAAACCTTGATCCTCAACAATGTCAAAGACTCAAAAGTCTCCTACAATTTGAAACAGTACTTTCGTTTTATTTAATATAATGGTTAAGGCTCGGTTTTGATTAAAAAATAAAATGAGTTTAGACGAGTTTGTTTTTTTTTTAATATTATTATTATTTTAAAATTTTAAAAAATTGAATTAAAATTTAAAAAATGTATTGTAATTTGAAAAAACTGTATTAAAATTTATATTTTTTATAAGAATTTAAAAAAATGTAATAATAAATTTGAAATGAGTTGAGATGAGTTCATTTCGTCTACGAATCCAAATCGATCTTAAGACATTATTTTCGAAAATGTAAAATCTAAAATTAAGAAAAATGAATATATTATAATGTCTTAAAAAAGCATATTATAATATTTTTTATTTTTAATGATAAATTATCACTTTTTTTTCAAATAAATTATCACTTAATAAAATAAAATACTACTTAAAAACTCATATTAGGACACCTAACTATGTGTTTTAATATGTTTTATTACCCAACACAATGGAGGGTAATTCCGTACTTTCAGTTGGCAGATTTTTAACCCACTGTACGCGTGGCACGAATTAGTAAGCAACGAGCTGGACCCCAACGGACTCCAAAGTTTTCATCAAATCCAGTTAATAAATCAACCGGCCTGCATCTCTTCTATATAAGCGTCTACTGTACTGGTTCGATACCGCACAGATCTCTGTCAACTGTCTGATTTCTCCCTATCAGTTTTCTCCACCACTGTCGATCGTTAACGGCTATGGCTCCTATCTCTGCCGGCGATGCGTTACCGGATGGTACGGTCTCCTACTTTGACGCCGAGGACAATCTTCAATCGGTCTCCATACACTCCCTCGCCGCTGGTAAGAAGGTCATCCTATTCGGCGTCCCCGGTGCCTTCACCCCCACTTGCAGGTGAGCATTCTATCTTTCGGTTTTGCAAACGCTTGTTTTAGGTTAAAATGTCAACTGTCAATCAAGAATTAAGGGGTAAAAACTACTATAAACTGGAATCAATAACACTAGATTTATTTTGTCGGCCCGATATAGTATGATGATGAGCTCATATGAAATTGCTACTGAAATTGGTGAAGTTATGCACTGTTTCATAGAAAATAAGATAGTGGATAAAAATGATCGGTGATAAATATAGCTTTAATCAATATTTAAAGTTGATTGCTTTCGTCTGTGGGCGTTACACAGCTTGAAGCATGTGCCGGGATTCGTTGAGAAAGCAGAAGAGTTTAAATCAAAGGGCGTTGAAGATATTCTCTTGATTAGCGGTATTATTCATAATCTCTAGTCTAAGTCTAAATGTGTTCCCAAATCCGATGTTTATATTCTATTTTTCTTGTGGACAGTTGTTGACTCGAAATGTAAATAGGTTTTGGAAATTTCGGTATGTGTTTTGACTTGAGTTTCTAAACGAATGTTGGAAGCAAGATAGAGCAGGCAGTAATCGCACACAGTGAAAACCATAATTCCATATGTTGTTTGCTGCTATTTGCCATGGTGACACCCATTTTTGTGGCTTCCAACTTCATGTTGAAGAATAAGGAGATGCTTCCATTTGTGTTTCCAAAAGTTTGTATTGAGTGAGATCATTATTAATTCAAGCGGACTAGGACGTATATTTTTCCAGGATTTGTTAATCTTAATTGATCTATCTGATATAAAGTCTCTTCAAATTCTTATCATGTCTTGAAGAAATATATCTTACATGATATTAGTTGAGCCTCTCCAGCTCTTGGTTTAAGCTTTTTTCGTTAACACCAAGTAACAAGTATAGTACGAGTTTATATGATTACCTATAAAAAAAAAAAGTATAGTACGAGTTTATAATTTCCTTGCGATGTCAAAAATGATAAAGGTCCTCCTATTACACAACTCTTGCATAGCTACCTAATAACTTTTTAATTTTTTTAATTTTGTTGACTTTGATGTGTTTGAATTAAAAATATATTACTTTGTTATGGAAATGTGTAGTTGTGAATTGATTGTATTTATATAACTTCTCGGATATTCATAAGTGTGTGACTATTTAATTCTCTTTGAGGCTAGACCATATCTTCTCTTTGTCTTGTTTTTAGTGATTTTTATGAGACAATAAACTCCTAGGGTTTGCTCAAGTGGTAAGAGTCTTGTTCTTAGTGGTATGCTCCCCCCAAATCTAAGGTAACAATCCTTGGATGCAAACAATTTTAAGGGCCATTGGAGTGGGGAAATTTCCTCTTGAATTAATGGTGCACTTATGGGTAACTCCTTGTTAAGGAGGGGTTGTGAACTCCCGTTGCCAATCAATACGAAAGTTTTTTGTCAGACAATAACTGCCATATCAATACTTCACTTCTAACGGAACATCTCCAAATATTAGACTGATTTGAGACTATATTACGACTATTGTGCAAGCAATTTCTTATATATCATCCTTTTAAGACATAGATTCATATGTGCTTTAGTTGTTGAATGTAATTTGAAATCCATTTTGCACTTCAATTCCCATGAGAGTGTTTGGAAATTGTAGAAGAAGAGCATATACGCCTCTAAATTAAAATTGATCTGGAAGTTCTTGATATCATAGCATTATTAACAGAACCTTCTCTAGTCGGTTTTTGCTACAATATAAGACTTCTAAAATGATTTTAAATCTCGGTTACTGAAGCAGAACAATTTTTGTATGCATCTTAGTCCCTATTGTCGACGGATTAAGCAAAATCGCTGATGGTTTCAAGGTGTGAGGGGATATGTAGCATTGGATAATTTTGTTGACTCTCAGAATCTCTGGATGCAATGTAGAGGCTGGACAAAAAACTCAATTTCCCTTCAAAATTGGAAATTTGACTTTTTGTTGTGTTTCAAATTTGCAGTCAATGACCCCTTTGTGATGAAAGCGTGGGCCAAAACTTACCCAGAGAACAAGCATGTCAAGTTCCTTGCTGATGGATCGGCAAAATACACTCATGCTCTTGGTCTTGAGCTTGACCTTGCAGAGAAAGGGCTGGGCACTCGTTCTAGGAGGTTTGCTCTCTTGGTCGACGATCTCAAAGTGAAGGCTGCAAACGTTGAATCTGGGGGTGAATTCACAGTCTCCAGTGCCGATGATATCCTCAAGGCACTTTGAATATCCTTTTTAAGTACATGCTCCCTCTAGGCCTCGATCTCTCTCTGTCTGCTCGAGGTTGCGTCTGAAGTAGAATGCATGTGATGTAAGCAAAAATAAAGAATGTTTAGTGCTACTTTTTGTTGTGGATAAAGAATGTTTATTGCTACTTTTTGTTGTGGATTTTGGAATCGTTATGCTTAATATCATATTACTCGATGGATATGGAATTAAACGTGATTTGGTTGTACAATATCATAATCATGATGCTAGAATGATGGCTATGTTAATGCAATATCACCTCCGCCAGACCAAAACCTCCTTTAATTAAAAAAAAAAATCTACTAATAGTCTCTGCATCATACACTAAGCACGATTTTAATTATTTTTTTAATTAAATATGTGATGTGTAGATGATGAGCAGAAGAATTTAATTAATTTTAAAATAATAAAATAAAAATATTAAAAATGTGTGATTGTGATTGGTGTGATGATTAGGATTGTATGCATTGACTTTGAATATCCTCATTGCGCCGCAGCACCAGCAAGAAAATAAACATGCTTAGTTTTGACACTCAACGGAATTTATAGATTTAGAACTTTCCAGAGTTCTTGCACGAAAAGTTTAAGGTGGAAGAGATATAGATATATAAAATTAATGTTAATCGTAAATATTGTAGAATATATGTGGACAAAAACACTAAGGAATTGAAATCATGCATTTACAGAGACTTTTTCGGTTGAGGAAAAATGATTTAGTTATGTAATTTTATATTAGTAATATAGGAGAGTTAATACAAATAATTTTCAAATTTGTCCTAATTTAGAGGATTTCTTAACGAGCTAAAAGGGACAATTACGTCTTGCATGAACGGGAAATGAATGTACAAGATACAATGTGGCATGTTGCCATGACAAGTCAATTGAGCATTGCCTTAATCGAATGTTGCTGGGAATTAGCAAAAAATAAAGGAAAGATGAGAAGATTCATCCAAGAAATTGATTTGCTAAGGCAGCGCAAGAGTCTCAAAACGGCCCTCATGCGCCATATGAAGTAGCTACAAAACAGTATATATAAATTAGAGAATTACTAAAAACATAAAGAGATTACAAAAAAAAAAAAAAAAAAATCAAGAAATTCATATAGTTTCATAATATTCATTAGATCTATTTTATAATAAAAATAACTTTACAATCTGACATATCATATCAAGCCACTTCAATTTATGAGTTTACTTTTATATAATTTCTTTATGACTAAAGTATTTTTTTTATAAATTAAGACTAATCTTTGAAGCGAACTTGATGAGGAGTAATAAATAAAGTGGACTCTTCAAAACATAATCATAATAATAAAGTAGAGAAAGTCAAGGAAATAAGAAAAGAAGAAAATAACAAATTAATTAAGCTAACAACACCCACTTGAACTCAATTTAGGCATCTAAAGTAAAGAAGATTTAGCTATGCAAATAATATATTAGTAATATTCCAAGAGTTAATACAATTAATTAACTGTCAAATTTGCCCTAATTTATATAAGTGTTTCTTTGTGAGCTAAAAGTCCAAGGGGCAAGTTATTCCGGCATGAATGGGATATAAATACATAGAATTAAGATACTGTTGACACGATGAGTTGGGACTACAGAAAGAGATACTGAATCATTAGTCGCCCTAAAAAAAAAAGAAATTATAAATCATGTCAATTGTGCATTGCAACAATAGATTGTTGTTGGGAATTAGCCAAAACTAGAGAAAACTTGAGGAGATGTATCGTCAAAATTGGTTTGGCAAGCAGTTCAGAAATTACGTTTTTATTTACAATTTGTCTAATATCAACTCAGCATCTAAACATAGTCTTCAAGAAAATGAATCAAGATTATTTGATGGCCAGTAATAGTTGAAAAGATCTTAATCTATAAATAATTTAGAGAAAACCAAGAAAATAAAATAGTACTAATTAGCTCAACCACATACTTAATTGTACTCAATTTAGGCATCTAAGCAAAGAAGATTTAGCTGCGCAAATATTATATTAGTAATATATATACTAATATTAAATACAACTAATTGTCAAATTTGTCCTAATTATTAAGAGTTTTTATTAATGAGCTGAAAGTCAAAGACGTACAAATACTTCTATCATTAATGGAAAATGAATGTTTAGGCCAAAACAATGTTTGCCACCATGAGTTGGACAAAGGGATATTAAAATTGTAATTCATGTCAATTAATGTGCATTTTAACAATATGTTATTCTTGAGAACTAGCAAAAAAATAAAATGATAAAATGTGAGAACACTGTCTTGTTTGTTTTTTCAAATTATCTCATCTTAAATTCATCGTTATATTTTTTCAAATTTCCTTACAAAATAAAATAAACAATTTAACTTTTTTAAATTTCAAAATAATTTTTTCAAATTTTAAAACAAAAATTATATTAAAAAAATATTTTATAATAATATATATATATATTTTTTAAACTTTTATCTTATCTAATCAATAAAAACAAGCCAAAGTTAATTTACCGAAGTTGATGTAAAAACAGTAGATGTGGAAGATGATAAATCTGGGGTACGTGATGGCTAGTAATAGACTAATAGTTGAAAAGAATGAGATATATAAAATAAGGTAGAGAAAGCTAGCTAGGGAATTAAGAGTGAAGAAAATAAAACTAATAGGGTAAGCTACCAGCATGAATATAGCCTTGCTTAAGACAGACTTGTACTCATCAATTTAGGCATGCATTTAAAGTAAAGAATAACTTGCTGTGCAAATATTATTAGTAATATACGTAAGTTAACACAACTCATTTTGTTAATTAGTTTTATTTTGAATTTAAAGTTTCAAAAATTTCAACAGAAATAATTGATATATAGAGAAGTAAATTTTTAAATTTTTCTTAAATATATTTAGCATTTTTCTACATTTAATTGTCAAATTTTTTTAGGACTTTTTTAGATGAATTATGTTATTTATAAGTTAGCGCATAAATAAATAATTTATCTTGAGATTTATTCAAATATCTTTTTATAACAAAAAATTCTAGAGACAAACGCTATAAACAAGCGGCGGACAAACGCCAATTGATAATCTGTGATATTTAGTATCTGTTGTGTGCTACATAATATCTTGTGAGCTAAGAAATGAAGAAATAAATTCGAAACTGAAAGAAATAGATTTAAAACGTTGTGTTTATCATGCTATAACAGTTGACGTTTGTGCCTAGCATTACTCTTTTATAATAGTGAGAGTCTTCTACATTAATAATTTGTTTGATGCGTCCATAAATAGAGTTACAGATAATTTCTTTCATTTTTAAGCATATTTTTGGTATTTAATCCATGGATCTCTCATTTTTATACAGCAATTGAAAGAATCAAGCTCAAAATGAATATTCATTTGACAAATATCTATGCTGATTAGGAGATATTTAGTATACACATTTTCTCTGAAAAGTTTGCTTGCTTAGACTCTCTCTCTCTCTCATAAGAAAAACCCTAGTCGCTTTAGCTTTCGAAAGATGGGAGGGAGGGAGGCAGGGAGGGGAGGGGGGAAGTGACGTCGTCGCCCTCCTTCCCATCCTCCCTTCTTCATTTTTCTTCCCCCTCTCCCTCCCCCCCTTTTCTTCGAGCTGCGAGAGGGTTTTTTGGTTTTCCCCTTTTGGTTTCGGCGGCCGGCACCCAACACCAGTGAAGGTTCTGTAGCCGCCGATCCTCTTGTATGTTGAAGTCCCACCCGGAAGAGACGACACTTTCCCTGCATATGCAGGCCTCTGATCTAGCATAGATATCTTCACGCCACACATGGAGAGGCTCACATCTGCCACGCGCTATGGAGCTAGGCTCAGGGGCCTCGGTAGTACACGGATCGACTAGCCGGACAACCTAGGTGGCGTGTGTTCGTCACACGCCACTCGCCACTCGCCACCGTGCTATTGTGTTTGTTTTTACCGAGTCATCTTCTGCATTTTCTGGGCTTCGGTTTTAATTATGTTGTTTTTATTTCTTGGTTTGTTGGTTTGTTTGTTTGTAACAATAAATAGGAATAAGATTATTCCTTTTTTGGTTCACCGCTCATCTTTTGGAGGATGAAGGTTGACTCTCCTCCTTTTTCTTAGGAGAATAGAGGTGGTGATCTCTTCCCATTCTTTGGAGGATGAGAGTTTGATTATCTCTTTACTCTTTCAGACATGGCACATTCACAGTTGTTTTGTTGCTTGAGAGATTAGAAATTAAGACAAAATCCGTCACTATTGTGTGCAGGGATACTGAAGATCCATGTTTAATTAAGCTTGTAATATGGATTGTTTCTGTACTTATTAGTCTTAACTGTAAATTTTATTTAATAAAATGAAATATGATCTTTTCCTCAAAAATAAAATAAGAATTAGAAATGGAGAATTCAATCTAATTCTTTTGATCGAACCTTATTATATCTGAATAACATGATCATGTAAGATGATCATGTTTGTAAGAGAATTTTTTTTTTAAATATATTTGAAAGAGGAGAATTTTGAATTTCAAAATATCTATTTTAAAATTGAGACAAGTTCGTCTCATTTATAAATTCAAACCGGCCCTATGTCAATCAGATCGGCCTTTGACATGTGCTTGTAAGAGACTTTAATCCGTTTGTTGTTTTTGGTTTATTATTTTTTGTTTCTTTACCAAACTTCTCAGAGTATTTAATTCCTTATATTTGCAGACACAGTCTGAGAGGGCTGGCAATGGGTGGCATAGGTTAGAGATGTGTGCCAAAATGGGAAGCAGAGTCGGCAACGCATCTTTTTTGTTTTTTTTAATGCGTATAATGTTGAAGTTCCTGCATGTGTCTGAATAGCGACAACGTTTTAAGGATATTTTGGTCTATTTAACGTCTAACGGTTGCATTGGAGGTTTTCAAATCTTGAATCGACAACAAAGTACAATCCTTCTAAAATTCAAATAAGTTGTAAAAAAATATATGGGTGGAGTTAGGTTTTGATTGGATTGCACTTTAACATCAACCCACTTTTAAAAATATAATAAAAAATATAATAAAAATATAAGTTGTTATCTCTTATAATTTATATAAAAATATAATAAAAATAATTAAAAATTAAAATTAAAATTAAAAATTAAAAATTAAAAAATACAATAAAATAAAAATATAATAAAAAACATAACAAAAAGATAAAATAAAAAGAAAATTTTTAAAAAAATTCAATTTCATTCAACCCTTGTCGCTGCTGGCAACAAAAATTACAAAAGAGAAATTCGGTTAGAACGAAGCCCAGAATTCCTCAAAATATATATATCTAGAGAAATCCTGGGGGGCAGACCGTCTGCCCCCCCACACAAGCAGCTCCCGCCGCCTCCGATGGCGGTGGGCGACACCGCCCACGCCATCAGGACCGGCGGACTCACGGGTCCGAAACAGGTTTAAGGTTGCCGAGGGCACACCGGAGCTCGCCGTCGTAGGGGTGAGGTCGCCTAAGTCCGCAGGTCCCGATGGCGTGGGCAGTGTCGCCCACCGCCACCGGCGGCGGCTCCGTTCGGTCCATGGCCGAATTCCTTTAAATTCATCTTCATTTTATTTTTTATTGTATTTTTTATTATGTTTTTATTATGTTTTTTATTGTGTTTTTTATTATGTTTTGTTCATTTTTTTTATTATATTTTTAATCTTCATTTTTTTATTGAATAATATTTTTTATTTTATTTTAATGTGTTTTTCATCATAAAGCAGTCCAACTAACATTGGACTGCTTTAGACACTGGAGACAGCCGGACCGGTCCCCAACGTCTCCCATATATTATCATTTTCAAAGTTGATTGTTTTTTAGAATTTACTTTTTGGTTTGCGGTCTAAAATGAGAGATAAAGTCAGAATTTTTGTTTTCTATGCGTGTACATGTGACAGTGACACACACAGAAGATATCAGCAACATTTATTGAAAAAAGCTCCCATGAATTATGGCTTAATACTCGATAAATATCGTAAATCATTTACATATATATATATATATATATCTCACACATTTTAGATCATAGACTTTAAACAGAAATTTTAGGGAGTATTTCATGTACAGGAAGTTTGGGCTAGAACTAGGCAATTAAGTTTATAAGTTTGGACTAAAATGATAAACTTCATCTAATTTTTAGTTTTGTAATTTAGATGAATGTAAAACACTTCGATTTTATCTATAGCTATTCGAATTTTATCTAAAAGTTGTTATAAAGTGTTTTAGATAAGTCAAGAGTAGTTTTCAAAAAAAGAAAAATAAATAAGTCAAGAGTGTAAAATTTGAGTTCTTTAGTGTATCTAGAGAATAGTTTGAACGAAAAGATGCTATTGTTGAGAACATAAAATTGACAGATGTATACATTCGATCAGCGATTTCTCGCGATGGAAACACTTT